>VZTT01007385.1:95984-124400 GCA_013400855.1 Buphagus erythrorhynchus
ACTTTCAGGAGCTGGCTGCTGAAACCAGTAGATATAATTAATTATATTAATTTATATGCATATGTAACCTGGATACAATAGAGACACCACAAACTCTTAGCATTTCTTTTCACATCTTCATTTCTCAGCTGCACCCAACTCCACACTTGTGAAACACTACGAAGAAGAATTTGAAGAATGTGCAGTAACATTTAGACATGTCTAAAGGGTGGCATCTGCCCCTCTCCCAAAATGTTAAGGAAAGGAGAAAGAAATCTGTATAATAGAGAAAACTTTGGCAGGGCCAAACAGCATCTCCAGATGCCAGTTTTATCAGACTGAAAGCAGGAGTTATATCAGCTGCTTTTAATCTCTTTCTAAAATCAGTCAGTCACACCGGCAACAAAACAACCAAGTGATCGGACATCTTGTAACATTCTAAATTAGCAATTAAGAAAATTAACTCACTGGATTATTTGTCACAGTCCTCTCCATAACCTGCATAGGCTGAAAATCCAGAAAATAAATTTTATAATTCCATTCACCAGTAACAACTTAAAGAAACACCCCCCTTAACATCATAATGCAAATATTTTACATTTATAGAGAATATTTTACATTTATAGAGATTTTCAACTTGAAACTTCAATGTATTTTCCAAGGGAAGTAACGTTAGCACCAGTAATTGCTATCGGAGACACACCATGATGTATCCAAGGAAAACGTACAACAAAATCTGGTATTAAAAGGAATTTTTTACTTTCATAACCCTATTCCAATTCTTTGATCACTATGCTGACTCCTAAGAATGGGGAAGCTCAAAAGGAACCAAAAAAATTCCATTAATCCAAATCTGTAGATAACAGTACGTATTTCCACACGCAGTTATGATTTCCTGCACACACGAACTGGTGTGTTCAAACATCTTTTGAAGTAATTTTCAGAGTATCTGTGAAAATTTATTAACTTTTGTGTTCATTAGCTGTAACCTGGGTGCATGTGAGTGCCCAGAGACTACAGTGGTGCCTGAGCAGCCAAACTGCAGCTGGAGGTTTTAACTTCTAGACTTCCAGCATAATTATGGCAGATCAACACAGGCTCACACATTCATGGGTACACTCCAAATTACAACGGTGCTGATGAAATCTTATGTCATCTTAAGAGAGGAACAGATTTTTTACAGTTAAAAATCTGTTTAAAGTTACTTTAAACTTGGCTGTTTCACATCACTGTATATAATATTCTTTTTAATTTACAGAAACTCCAATGATTTTTTTTCTTATTACAGAAATTAGAAAGATCACATCAGATCATCTGCTGTAAAATTAGACATCTTTAATTAGCTATAAAAGACAAAGACTGCAGAAAGTCCTCAGGCTTAATCTGGGAAACTGGGAATAAAAGAAAAAGATGAAGAATTTATTTATTGCAAAAATGTAACACAGCCACGTGTAACTACATTAAATAGTTTATCCAGGACAGAAACAAGAATGGATAGGGTTGTGGGCACTGGTTTGGGATGGGAGGTAGTGTTCCTTCAGCATTTCTTTGTTTGAGGTTTGGCTGGGTTTTTTCAAATAGTGTCAGAGCAGTTTCCTTCCTACCTTAGAAACACAGTGAGGCAATAACAGAGCACATGGATGAACAATAGACTGGTGTGTTGCTCCCCACAATCAAGGCAGGCACAGTACTTCCCATCTCTGATGGGCCACCAGTCTTTCATGCCACAATTTATACTAAGTCTCAAGAAAAATGATCCCTTCATGTGTGTGTGTCCACTGTGCCCACAAAGGTTTGATGGGAACAGCAGCAGCGATGGACAACTACCCACATCCATCAACACAATTACTAAATCAGATACAGTCCAATTTGGGAGAACACTGGAGTAAAATAAAAGCAACCAAGACTGTCAAGCTGTATCTGAAACTGTGGGATTCTTGAAAACCACAGCTAAATAGAAAAAATTAAACCAATTTCAAGGGTACAGAAATACTTTTTCAGGTTTTAGAGAAAAATATTCCCAAGTGAATATTTGTTCATGTTGTATTTCCATTTCATTAAAGACTTAGCAATTACATCAAATTAGGTAATCTGGGTGCAGTGTTCATCTTCAATTGTATCTAGTACCTAGTTACCCAGTCATAGCCCTGAAATTTTATTCCCTTGCCATAGCTCTAAGTTCTTACGTTTACTGTAAAATTGCATAACCTTCACATTATTCCTTCTCAATGTTAAACTGCTCTTCTGAGTCCAATTGGGAAAAAAATCAGATCATTAAAAAAATCCTCTTTATCCAGAAACACACGAACAAAGCTAAAAATGTCACTCTACGTGCTGTGTTTTCACTCCAGATTATTGTATCAATTTATTCAGAATCACTCACCATCAGCTGCTCTTGGACTTAAACTTCTACACCCTTTACTAACACACAAACTGCCCAGGACAACAGGTACTAGTCAAGATTCTTGTTACACAGAGAATTATTCCCCCTTCTACATCAAATTCATAAATAAATGTATAGGCTATGTCAAAATTTCCTTTGAAGAACAAAGCTATGACAGCTAACATGTTCTATTAAATAATGAGAAAGGAATAGATGCAGCATTGCACCCTGTACTCACACCATTAGCCCCTACTGGAGCTGGGAAAACTGGCCACAAGTGCTCCTGCCCTGAAGCCACGGTCTGGGGGGTGTGAAATTTCACACCACAATATCTAAAAATATGTAGAAGCTGGAACAAATTCAGTATCTGCACAAGTCTACTGAAGTATAAGACTGGCCTTAAATATTTCAGCTATTCCAGCACTGCAGACTCCTACCCCTGAGAGTGCCAAGGAAAAGCATGGAGATGAGCTGACAGTAGTGCACTGCAGGACAGAGTTACATCCAGAAGGAATGTGGGCTGCCATGCTGGATAAGGAATCCAGATGCTCTGCTACAGCAGGAGCATTGACAGTACAGCCTGAGCAGCACAGAACTGCACAGGAAGAGTTCTACAAACTCCTTGCAACACAGTGGTTTGCTCTTAGATCTCTGAAACTGGAATCTTGCAGTCAAGAGATCTCTTTCTCCTACATTTTACTAGGATGTAATCTAAAGCTACTTTTTATTTTTGTTTATTTTTTACAAGCTAAGACACTCATACTCACAGTATTTTGCACTTCTGCTGGGTCTCCTAAAGCTGTCTGGCTTGTCTTTAACAAACTTCTGATAATTTGTTCTGAGTGGTCTTCAGGACATGAATGAAATTGGTGCAGTGCACCTGTTTTTTCAATATATGTAATGATTTATGTCCATCTTCAGTATTGTTCAAGATATAGTGGTCCAAAAAAGTAAAAAATGTGTTCGAGAATTTCTGTTCCATTTTTGCTTGTCATTTAAAACTTCGCTTGCTATTTATTCTGACTTTTTAAAATCTGGGTACTTGGGAAATTTCATGCAACAGTCCTTGCAAAAATCTGGTTTGATAGACAGTACTTTGAAGATAAAACCCATCCAGATATTTTTAAACAGAATTGTCTAGTAGTGAATTTCTGCTGCTACAGAAAGAAGCAGCAAATGCCTGAAGCTGAATTTCACTTGTTTGGATTGTTTACTAGAGAGATTTAATTGACACACCAGCAGGTTATTTTGCTGATTTCCCTACCTGTACTCTGGTTCTGCTCACAGATGAATCGATGCTGAAATCTTGTTACCTGCCTCTGTGGCTTCAAAACATCTGACTGTGCAAATTACTATTTTTATCCTTTTCCATTCGGTAGGCTAGCTGTGTTATGCCCAAAAATGTCATAAGGCAATATTATCTCCTCTTTTAGCAATTCAGTACACTTTATAATTAAGAAATATTATTAACATTCCTGTATCTGTCAAGCCATTAACCCCACACAACATAAATGAAACTACGTCTCCCTGGAACCCTACTAAAATAAAGCAGGATCAAGATTAAAAACCCTTGCAGCGGATCTTAAGGCTTCTTTTTATGGTGGTCACTCTTCACTTTGGGGGCAAACTGCCCTGAGGAATGTTACCTGTAAGAGCAAGCAACCTCCCTGAATGACTGGGAAAACACCAGAGGTTTTTCCGGGCTAGTGCCTGAATTTGCTCCAGCTCTGGAGTTACCCAGAGGTGTCTGGCAGCAGCAGGTATGGGGTGGACACAGCCTGCCCTGGATAACATGTGCCCTCTCCTGGCAAATCCAAGCAACATTCTGTCTCCTGATTCCTATCCTATCCCTATTCTGATCCTATCCTATCCCATCTCCTGTGGGATAAATTGCTTTTCAGCGCTCGAAGTGGTGCAAGTCTGTTCCAATCCAACTATGAATTCTAATAAATACCCAGAACCAGTACCTTTGGCTTGAGTCAGGATGTATAATGCACTGGCAGAACAACCTTTGTTGGGACTAACCAGGAAGGAGTGTCTTTGAGGCTTCTAAGACTTCTTTGAAGATTAAAGCAGAAACTTTAGCAGAGATACAAGCAAAGATTTCTAAAGAACTCTAAAACTGAAAGTGCAAGGGAAATGGTAAAATATGAAACGCACCTTTCAAGTGCAACAGGAAAAAAATATTTATTTCTCTACTGGTTTAACTGCTTTGCAATATTTTAAGACTCTACTTTCTTCCTTCAGGTGCAAGAACTCTAAAGACATGACTTCTACCTACCACAGCTCCTTAACAGATCTTACACAACCTCATGCATACTGCAGTCCCTCCAATTTCCCTTCTGCATCCCTTCTGCACTGTCCCAAGGACACTGCCCATGTTTGCACATTTCCCCATATGGAATTACAGCAAGTAAACATAAATGGGAAACAAATCCCCTCCTGCAGAGGGACGTGCTGCTCTGAGACCGGCAGACAAGAACTGGTTCCTGGCAGACACTGGCCAGTGCTCACTCAGCTCACAGTGAGTGCCACTGCCAACAACAGCAATGCTTCACTAGGAGCATCTCAAGTGTTGCTGCTTTTTCCAACCAGCACAATTCTTGTTCTCTGTCTGGTCTTTCCTCCCTTTACTTTCCACAGAGAATCAGAACTAACTCAGTAACATTTCAGTTGAAGATTTCTTGTTCCAGACTCTTCTCTGGTTCTGTACCACCCATCCATTTACCCAAATCATTGGGGGGGATTATGATCCTTTCTCCAGCTTATTTTCCCCAAGGAAAAATGGAAATGACAAAATGTTTCTTGCCTTATCTATTCCCCATTGGTGCAGAGCTCTATGGCTAAAATGCTCATCAGAACCAAAAGCCTAGGCATGATTGAACTTTTAAAAAGCTAAACACCAACTGGTTTGATTTATAGACCCAGGAGACCAAGTCAATCACAAAAGAGTAAAGTAAAATTAATTTTCCATTCAGAGCTGTCTTTAAAATGTGCCGCATAGCCTGAAAAATACAAAAAATTAGTATTAAGTAGATTGCATAATTGCTTCTGCTGGGCAAAATGGCTTCAAATTCCACCTTCATAGTTGTCATGTATCCAGAATATCCCTCAATCCATGCAGGCAAAGCAAAATCTAAGAATTTCCCCCCCCCCATGCCACTCCACTGAGTTCTGTGGACTTGGACGAGCACTGAATACAGAACATCTCAAGCTGTACCAGCCTGATGGTATCTCTGTAACTGGACTGAGTCTCTCTGGCATCTGTTTGGGAGGCACAGCATAAGGCAAGTTCACCAGTTCAAACCCCATAAAGAGATGGTGCAGATGCACTTTAGAGCAGATATTGCAACTTTATTTTCCATTTGAGAACTTTGCATCTTTTAGGTAATGCACATACATAAATACAGAACATTAGCGTAACAGCTTAAGAGATGCAATCTGGGATATTTTTAAGCTTCATAATAGTTTGCAGTTTTATGACAGCATTAAAATGCTCTTTGATTCAGCTGCAGGTTAACACACGGTGCCCCATTTTCATTTCTGGGGTAGCTGGATGTTAAGTTCACGTGCAGCAGAAGGGAAGCAGCCAAGGACTGAGCAAGCACGGGCAGGCAGCAGGCAGAGCTGCACGCCTGGCTCGGGAAGGGTCGGCTGTCAGTCCTGCCACAGCCATCCGCCTCCCAGCACTCACACAAGTCCCTACATCACAACAACAAATTCACTTCCACAACTCAATTGTCTCATATATTCATGTCATTCAATACTGTAATTGTATTTCTGTGGCTTAGATTGTGGCAACTGGGAATGAAGCAAGCAGGAAGTGAAGGCTAATTGTGAAAGGTTAAACTCCCTTTTATACCAAAATCATTTTGTTAGGAATAAGGGACCTAGAAAAGAAGGACAGCTATTGATGAGCCAGTGACAGAATAAAAACTTCATCAATTGCTGAGGTTATTTAGTCTGCCAGTACTGAAAGATTTGAAAGCTTCTAATTTAGTTCTTCACAAAAGAAGCTCCCTGCTGTTAACAATTTCACAATGAATCTTCAGCATTCAACTTCAAATCAGAATCAGTACTCTAGCTTAATACTTCTCTCTTAGGTACAAAGTCAAACACAAAGCTCAAATTCTGGGCAGAAAGCATTACCACCTATTCACAGTTTAGGCAATTTCTTTGCCTTGATAATAAATTGATCTACATAGCTCAATCCAGCAACCGAAGTCTGATTACAGAAATATCTTAAATATTAGTTTATGTACTCAGTGGAGTTCTGTTCCAAACAGTTTCTACATCAACCTAAATAAAGTATCTGGTATCCAGATACTATTTTAGGTGCCTTTTGCTTCTGTTTTAGTAGGTGTAATGAGAGCAGTGGTCACAATGATATTTAAACAGAAAAAAGTATAGCTTGGTTTCTGCAGTGACACCAAATGCAATCAATCTGCTAACACCTGACACCCAGTTAGCTCATAGCATCCATAAAATGTATTACTATGTGTATGTGTTAGAAATATCCATATTCTTGGCTCCTTTCTCTCCTGTAAAGCAAAAGAGTGGAATTGCTCTCCTGAGACTCATAAACAGGTTTTGATTTCATCCAGGAAAACTTTCATCTTTCTCTTTGCAACAAAAAACGTTTTTCCACCTCAACTTCTTTGCTGCTTCAATAAACCAGTATGATCCATGGCTTTGTGGATAGCACAGCAAGTTCACATCACTAGACACAAAATACTGCAACCCCATAGCAAATAAGGTTTACTGAGAGCTGTTTACAGCTTGTAAGACAAAAGAAATTAAGATACATTTATATTAAACAAGTGTAGCCTTTCCTTCTTTCTTATGGGTTCCATAAAAGACACTTCATTTCCCTCCATATATCCTACCCTTATGTATACTGGCAGTTTCATAAGCCCTGACTCAAAGAGAGTAACTTCTGCTGGCCAAAGAAATCTGCCCTGCCTATGGTCTGGGAGATTTGCCAAGGAAAATCAAGCTCCATGGTAAAGGTCATTAGGAATGAGAGAGATTCTTTACGCTGTGCTGAGTACAGAGACTAATCCACTTCTTTTGGTAGGAAGTGTGCAGGTAGGGGATGAGCAAACAGTAGTTCCACACTCTTCCACTCCTGCTTTTCTAAGTATAATCAGGGAGCCATCCATTTTGACCTGCTTTCCTTTTGGTTTTGATGTCATGTGCTACAAACCCTAGCATTATGCTTACTAGGACAAATCTATTGTCCTGTGCTAGAAATCCTCTCTAATAGTGTGGGGGATGCTGGCAATAAGGGCAGTAAGTCAGTTGGCTGCTGTTATCATCAATCAAGCATGAAGGCTCTGCTATTCTGCAGCCCAAATTCTTTATCTAACTGATTAGTCATACAGGCCAACTGTATTACAGTATTGCTTCCCAACTCCAATCACAGAACTCCTCCATTTGGAGTATTAAAACCCAGCTGATGAGGTCAGTGTTGCATGACACAGAGGAAAGGGAGGAAGCACGACAGCAGAGGACAGAGGAAGAGATACAATCCCCTTATCCCTACAGATCTTCAAGCCAAAAGGAAGTGAGTGAAAGCTTGAAAATCAATTCAAAAGTAAATAAAGCACAAGAGGCCAGCAAGACAAGCACCAGAAAGCTATTTTAAGGTTCACAGTGAATTAAACATGCAAAGAAATTAAGCATAGCAAGGAAATAATCATACTGCAGAATTAGGATTTATTTTCCTGTTTTTTATACAACTAAGAAAGGCATTTCAGAAGAAGAGTATCAGTAACATAATTAAGTTGCATTTGCTTTTTGCTGTGCTCAGGGAGGTTTTCTGTTTCAATAGCCCTTACAAGTAAAAGAAATGGACCCCTTAAAAAACATTCCCTTGTTATTTTCTCTTTCACATTCTGTACTGTTCCCCAAAGAGACCTTATGTCAAAGGTGGCCTCTTTTGACTTTGTAGGAAAGTAACTACTCAGCTATTTCTCCCATCCAAGAAAAAGAAAAACACCTTGCTCAAGAATCCCATTTCTGGATTGTAATCTATTGCACTTTTCTCAAACATCCCTACACATGCCCACATGCCTGCTTGCCAGGAAAGCATTAATTCAGGGAATTGACAAGGAGCTATCATATTTTAGCCCCAAATCACTCTTCTTTCTGCTTTTTTGACCTACACAAACCTACTTCATATGCTCATGCAGTTTCTCTTGCATTTTTCTTTTTCTGCTGGAAGTCACACTTGGTTACAAAAACCTTTGCACATAACTAATTCCAATTGTATCACAGCCAACAACTTAATCTAAAAGGATAAGCATTTGCCATAATGATCTCCACACTGTACAGCAGACAGGCACTAAGATAAGATGTTTTACCCATAAATGTCTACCTTTGGATGAATGTCTTTCATCTTACAGTTTTGCCAAGCACAATTTTTTTGATTTAGAAAATTTATCTTAAAAGCTGAGTTACCAATACAGAGATAACTTTCTTGCTTCCCCTTTTTTTCCAGCACCCAGCACCACTCTCCTGTTTTAGAGCTTTCATATACTCTGGGTGTCCGTGTCACTGGTCCATAAACAGCTGTACCCTAAGTGACTCTAACACAGCTTTTGTCTTCAGTGCAGCATAGAGAGAGCCAGATATTATACACTACACCAAGTGTCTCTTCTGCTGTTTAAAATATTCCATTCTCACCATACCTGCTGGTTTCAATATTCAGAAGTTAAAGCACTGCTGAGCAGGCACCCAGTGGGATTTCAGAGCAGAATGTAAAGAGGAATTACTTGGAAAAAATAATCCTGCAATGATGGAGTCCTGCAGTCAGAAAATGCTCCAGCTGCAAAGCCCTCTTCTTCCAAATGCTGGGGATATGAAATAAGAAAAAACACAGATGTGCCTGCCCTGCCATGCTCATCAGATAAACCTACAAAATACACCTTCACAGAGCTGCCTGCAGTATGTGCCAGATAAATGAGAACTAATATAAGTAAAGTCACAATGCAAGACAAATAAAACAAGCACATTGTGTATGTGGATATTCTCTAGTAGATTGCTCTGCTGTCCTCTATCAGACATTGATACATTTAAAAACAACTGAGAAACAGAAAGAGGAATATTTTTGTATTTTATATTCTTTATAACAGAAGCTGATTTTTTAAAATTTAGTATGCATCCACAGAGACTTAAGCATAGCTAGATTCTTCTCTAGTGAGTTTCTTGGGAAACTGAAATTCTTGACTTAATTTTCCTCATTTGCACTGTGCCAAGCAGAGTATGGTCTTAGTCCCAGTTGGGGCCCGCAGGCACTGTCACAACAGAGTCACCAAACAAACAGGGTGATGTGCTTAATGCAAAATTCCTTGGTTTTAGTGGGCAGCTTGAAAAATGTGAGGATAAAGCACCACACCAGTGGTAAACATGCCTTGATTGTACTTTTAAAATAAAGTTGCTTACTCCTGGTTTTTATTGCTTACTTCTCCATTCTCTCTCTTGCTTCTGTTACTACCTCTACCTGGGGAGATAGTTTACATTTATTATTTGTTCCAAGAGACACTTAGCTTCCCCTAAGAACAGCATTAAAGGAGAACTATGTACAGCAGTGGGACAAAGGGTTAAAATGACTCTTTTTCATTTTTGGGCTTTTTTTTTTTTGCCAGCATTGCTGAATAAAAAGGCTGGAACATTTATTTTCCAGCCACTAATGACAGGGTAAGTGTCAGACATAACTCAAAAAAGTTCTACTAGAGCTCTCTGTAGCTTAAATGTTAAATTTATTCATATTTGATTCCACCCTCAGAAAGCCAGTTGGCTTCTGTCTTTCATTGCTTATATTAGATATATTGAGTCATGGAAATAAAGTGACACAAAACCACATTTACGCTAAAGAAATCATCCCACATCTTTTCAGATTCTCTTTTCTGCTATTTCTGTACCATGCCTCATATTGAGTCTGTGAGATTGATTACCCAAGCAAGGGCTAAGCATTTATTCTTGACTCCAGTTATTTAGCTGCTCACATTCTCATCTTAGCAGGCCAATTTAGAGGGAACAGATGCATTATCCATAGTTCCAGAATCTGAATGAGCATATACAGGACTGTCTATCTGACCTGAGCCTTACAAACAACAAAGTGACAGTAATGCTAAGCAAAGATAATGATCTGAAAGTACCATTAGCTGCCTTTGCTGTGTGAGCTGTGGTACCCTACAAGAGATGGCTCTCCCTGCAAGGAACAGGGCAAGGGCAATCAAATGCCTGACTTAAGCACCTCTGACACTATGAATGCAGGGCAGCACATCCTCCTAAAACTGAACTGGTGTATTTAAGGTGTTAGGTTGGCCAGAGAGTATCAGAAAGAACATATCTGATAAGAGTGGACATACTCCATAGCCCTCAGCCTGGTCAATACGCAATGGGAAGAACCCCAGCTTACACCCACAGGAACGATCCTACCAAATATTACTGTTACATTTCAAGACTGAACATACTTAAGTCAGCATTGTATGTCAGCCACAGAGAGTGTGAGGGCTCAGTATGTGAAGATGGGGTTTTTCTCACTGTTTAGCTCCTGCTAAAAGGGTTACAGTTTATGGTTTATGACTAAGTGAAGCTTCAAACCACTCACACATGCCCAGTCTTACAAGGATGTCATAAAAGGTTTAAAGACATTGCTTTGAAGAAGAGTTGGACCAGATGACCTCCAAAAGTCCCTTCCAACATGTATTATTCAGAGATTTTAAGACAAAACACACTCTGGTCTATAAAGCCTTCAAAAAGGACCCACACCTTGAGGCTTTATTCCTCTGAATTTTCAGGAGGTCAAATGCTGACAGAAATTGGGCATTAGCAATTCCTTTGAAGTCAGTGGAAATTACAGCCCCTCACCCCTTCAGCAGGTTTTGGTTTAGAGATTTTAGTGTGACTACTGTGATGAAGACAGGGTTTGGTGTAAAAACTCTGGTGTAACTTCTTTGACTCTCTCCCTCCCATCCCACATACATTCACACACAGTCTCCATCCCTCATCAGACATGCTTCTTTATCCTGTTGATCTGCTTGCAAACACTTCCTTCTGCAACTACCCAGTGGAATCAGAGCACAGGAACAGGAGAGGCACTCTTAAAGGCTGATTCCATGTCCTTAGCCACCTACAAAGCCAAGTTACTAATCACAGGATAACTTCTAAACTATGTATCTTCATGGAAAGGAGCTGGTACACTCTACTAATTACAGCTTTATCAGGAGGCTGGGAACATTTTCACTCAGGACTAGCACAAATACTCATCTCTTTAAATGCAGCAGACAGAAAGAGCTCCCCCTGCTTTCCAATATACAGCATGTGCTGTTGTGAAGCTTTATTTTAAAGCCAGATATGTAAAGACAAAATGAGATTAACAAGCAGTTTCAGCATTGTTAATTCCCTGCCCAGGCTGCATAAGGTCCAAGCTGACCATTCCAAATTAACTTACCTTTCTGCAAGAGTGACAGTGAACATGATACATCACGCTGGAAAAGTCCTTCCTGTACTTTTAACTGACAGTCCAACATATAATTAAATGAAATCTGTTTTCAAGTCTCAAAGTATTTTATTTTCACAGTACTGTTGCAATTACAGTGCTCAAAGAACACATTCTAATTTCATTTCCACTACCACCCTTTCATCACATTTCTGTATGGAAATTCCATCCAGAATGAATCCTGCTCCATGCTGGCCACAGCACAATCCCCTCAGGGCTACTGCTGCCTGTAGCAACAAGGGATGGAGATCAAGACCAGCAGAGAGAAGGGAGATGACTACTCAAAATAATTTCAGCATTAAGAGGCAACAAAGGATCTTCTCTCTCTCTCTCTCTCTGGACTCACTAGGACCTACATCACTGAGACAAAGGATATGTTGCCAATTTCTCAGACAAACTGCATCAAAGATGCTGCTGTGGAAACTCCACAGGCTCTCACTTAGGGTTTGTTGATTTGCTCAGAACAGCAATTTATGTGGAAGAGTGAGCAGGCTTGTGTTTTAGAAGTTGAGAATTCTTAAAAGGTTCTCTCTCATTTCTTTGAAAACCTTTGTTCTTGTTACAGAACACCTAAAAGAACAACTTCATTCATTACTTATAATTGTTCTCTTGTGACACAAGAAATAAAATTTGAAAATAAACCAAAAAGTTCCATTTTGCTGCTGCTTCTGTCAGTATTCCAGGCTAAGTGGAAAAAATACCATGTAGCTTCTTGCAGCTGAATTCTTCTGAATCACAGAGAACAGACTTCAAATCAGATGATGCAAACTTTTATCAGTGGCACTGTTACCAACTGCCTTCATAGCTTCATTTTTATTTCTATACCTTAAGTTCTCTTATTTATAAAATGAGTGCACCACTCTTAGAGGTCTAGATCAACTGTGTAAAAATTTACTCTGATTTCTACTGAAGCTAATTATTTTCAAAATATGGTACTTACTACTGTCCTGAAAGAATGAACAGCAAATAAGCCATGAACAGTAATAAAGATCTATGTATGCACCAGACCCCAAATGTAATTTGCTCCTGAGTGTGCTACAAAATCAAAGTCCTCTGACCATCCTGTGAAATGGTAATGTGCATAGAATCCCAGAATCTGCTGACTTGGAAGGGACCCAACAGGATCAGCAGGTTTGATTTACTGATTTAATAATAATGCAGCCAATGGACAAACAAAATGTTTCTGTTTGTGTTGTTTCCAGGAAAGGCAACACAGGAAGTAATTGCCAATGATCTCATTAGTCATGTTTAGCCACAGTCCTCCAGATATACCTCTAAACAATCTTTAGGGAGAGAAAATAACCATTTTCTTTGATCATTATGTATCAGTGAGGGAAAATCCTGTACATCTAAAGCAAGTTATAGAACAGGTTTTCAAAGCCCATTTTTTGAATAAATAAAAATTATGCCAAAAACCTCCAAACCTAAAACCAGTAAAACAACACAATATGGATCTGGGAAAAATGTCAAGTGCTTTCTTTGTATTTTCAGTGCATAATTAATGCTATGCAGAACTTCCTCTACAGCTGGGATAAACTGTGATATCTCTGAAGAGGTAATCATGGGAACTGAGATTTTATTAAGTCTGTTTAAGAAGTATTGCAATGAAACAAGAAAAATTAAAGGTTAAAGGTTGAACTTTTCTCTTAACACTGTTGTAAAATGAAGATGTTTGCTCTTGCTGTTGATTTCACCTTCTAGTGTACGAAAGGTGAAGGCTGAACGTGTATTGCTCTTGTTTTGATTTGGCTGTAGGTCTTGATGCCACGGATGCACCTACCCCCAGGTATAACACTGGGTTACTGAGCTCCTGTATCAATCCATTCTCCCTCCATGGGATGGATGAGAACTGTTCTAACAGCACCTCACTGCAAAATGTCCCCTGAATGCTTCACTATTTCACAAGCTTCTGTCAGCCCTGGAGTGACTTCAGGCTTTCAGACAATTCTTCAATCCTTCCAAACACAATCACTTCCATTTCCACTTGCCTATTTCAGCCCTACACAAACAGAGGGATTTATAGTCTGTGACCTCCTGACCAGCAGATAAAGCAACATGGTCCATGAAAAGGGTTTTGTTATACCACAATACAGATAGAATTTCCAGCATTAACAGTGTCAGTTATTCCACAACACTTGTGCTTGAGTGTACATTAGCTACACAATGTTCTTGTCTGATTTGTTCTTTCTGAGTTTTATCATTTTCTGTTAAAATTATATTTTCTTATGGACATTCATAAAGCTGTGATGCTGTGGGACAAGTGGAACAGCAGTACATCAAATGGAGGTAAAATTCCTTTTTAAATTACGCCAGAGGAAACTGAGTAAGCCCAACAGAGATCCCATGAGATCTGAATGATCAGTAGACTTAGTCAAGAAGATCAGTTCTGCAATCTATGGGAGAGCTCAATTAATCAGGAAAATGTGTGGCATTCCTAAGCCAAGGCATTCCTGTGAGACCCCTCTCAACCATTTGCCTCTAAGACTGTAGAATCATGAAACTCATGAGGAATGAAACTAAGGACACCTACAGAATCTGCACATGACAACAGGAGGAAGCAGCCAATTAGCATATTGCTGCAGTGATCGAAATTACAGTTAAGTCTGCAGAGGCTATAAAGGATGCTCCATCATGTCACTAATGACTTTTGGGGATAGGAAGAAGGCAGCTTGGTAAAACTCCTGAGAGGCAAGACCTGGGATGTATTGAGATGACACAAAAACACAAGAGAAACTGCACCCACACCTTGCTTCAAAAGCTTGCTTCTCAGCAGAAGAGATTCTCTTTGTCCTTCTTTTCTCTCTCCTCAGCGCTTCTCAACGTCCTACAGCTTTGTAATCTCCTGGGAGCCCTGTGCTACACAGCTCCCTCTACCATCCCTAAGGCAGATGGTATTCCCTTCACACACTCATCAAAACCATGTCAGCAGGGAAAGGCTTCTGAGGGACAAGCAGCGCTTTCCAGCTTTTCTTGGAGCTAGCAACCAACTGTGCAGCAAGAACATACTCTTTTCATTAAGAGAAAAACTCTGGTACTGATCTGGCCAGGTTTTGATTTGTTCCTCGGTGTATCATTATTGCTGGACATAGGCAACTATTTTAAACAGGCATAAAAACAATTGTGTGCTTGGTATGCAAGTCCCAGAAACATCTATTACTATCATTTTTTTTTTCGCATGTCAGTTTTTAGCCCTGAGATAGAGGAAGGGAAAAAAGGAGAAAAAAAAAATCAGTAAGAGTCACTGAAAGTGTACTACAGCCACATGAAGTACCAGATTTCACTGGCAAGAGTGTCACACCAATCAAACAACAAACCACCACCTATTAAATCCAATCTGTACTCAACACAACAGTCACTGTTCTACTTACACTTAATTCTATGAAATCACTCATTTTCATGTGTGAGCTTCAGAGTAAGTATTTCATCCAAAACACAGTGAAGGTGTCTCTGTATACAGGTAGGACTCTACAATCAGTAGGAGTGAATCACCAGGTACTTGAAAGAGAGAACTATGGCCAAAAGTGGAAAATAAAGACCACAGATTTCAAGAGATTATTTTATTCTTGCTAAACCCACTCCATTTTTCAGTAGATCTGCTTCAACTTCCCACAAGTTCTAGATCTTCAATCCAAAACATCACTGTGGAACCCCTACAACTCTCCAGGGACGATCCCCTCAAAGTATGAAACAACTGCCCAGCCACTAATTGCAACCAATCTATTCATGCAAACACTAAGACCTGCAATTGCCAGATGCAAAACCATCCCTCATCTATCACATTCTAACACTGAGGCACCAGGACAATATGAGGAATTACAACTACATTTCTAAGGTAATGAAAGCATTGGCATAATACTCCAATATATTATACCTGCAAGTATGATCCTGCAGTTGTGAGGGGCAAGGTAGACAACTGATATATGTGTGGGAGTGAAAGAGTCAACTATAGGTTGATGAGAATGACAAAAAAGCAGAGACTTGTGTTTCCATTTTTAGTAAGATATCGGCAGGAAATTCTAATCAAAAGCTTTGAACTCCACCTCTTTCAAATTTTTTCCTCTTTTAAAACCCAGGCTTACATTTACCACTGAGATACTGATAAAGAGCAGTTCTAAACACAGAGATAGGTAAGGATCCCTTGCATTCCCTCTGCACTCACATCAGTGCTTTCTGGAGGGCAGCCTCTGCCCGTTCTCAAACCACTTGGAAGCCACACAAACATAACTATGCAAGGCTCTGTGCCACACTGAACTTGGCTGCAAACATTCCAGCCAGGAAGCAGTGCCACCCAGCTGGCTTTGCCATGAACCAGTGCAAGGTGCTGGAGGAAGGCAGTGCAGCAAGAGCTGTGCTTCTAATGTTACAGATTATCACCATGCACAAAACAAGCTACAAATAAAAGCCATGTTAATTTTGACTCCCATGCTTGTTTCAGTAGAACATCAGTATCTGACTAATTTCAAGCTCTACTGGCAATGCAGGAAAATCACAAGCCATTCTGACAAGCAGAACAAAGCAGAGGCTTGGCCCTCCAGAGAGGTTCTGAATATGCATGTTCCAAGGGAGTCTGCATGGATGTAAGGGGTTAACAAACAGAGAGCCCTTCTCAAAAATTATGTCCAAATTGGCATGGAGGAAAAGTTTGAAAGTTAAAACATAATGGAAGTAAGATGACTTCAATGAATGATAATGTTCTTAAAAGGTTATTTTCATTCCAGAGGATCTAAATATGAACAACTTGTGATCAACAAAAAGCAAGAATGTAGATATAGTCTTAAGTGACGGCAGCAAAGTTAGTATCTCAGGCAGCATTATCTGATCTGGAGATGAAGCAAAGATAAAAGTTTCCAATACTGATACCAGTCTATGCAAAACTGTCACTGACAGGATCAGGAAGACAAGTGAGTAAGAGATTTTTCCACCCCCCCCTGCAGAAGACTTAGGGTTACTGGCAGAAAGCTCTGTGAGGATTATTTGCAGAATTCATGTCTGTCTCTTGTTTCAACACTGTAAGTTTAAAATCAATCTGGGACTTTTTATGCACTTCTGCATAAAATAAAGAGAGGAAGAGAATGACACTGGAAAGGTAAGTATGCATTTCTAAATTGAGGAATTGGCTGTTGCTGTTAGTATAGTAACAGAAGCGCATCATATACCTCTGTCCGTTTATCTACTTTCTAACTACAGTATTCAATCACTTAAAGAGCAGGTAAGCACAATTTTTTTGGTATTCAAATGACTATATGACTGAGTGAAATAATTATATCTCTATATGAGTAAGAGCTGCAAATTTACCCTGTACTAGAAAAGTAACCCCTCATTCTTAAATAGCTTCTTCTAAATCCAAGTGAGAGACAAGGTAATAATCAGCAATTCATATGAAATGCAAACTATCTACAGCCAGTGAACTACAGCAGACTTTGAAACAGAATATATATCAAGCCAATGTCACAAACAAATCCTAGCATAGATAATTATACAGCAACAATGTCATACACTCTAAGCTAGTCAACCCCCAACAACTGCCAGTGAGCACTGAACTTCAATCCTCAGCATCAAAGCACCAGCACTGGTTCAGCTGAGTTAAATGAGTAATTCTTTTAGCTGGAACTAGTAGCAGTCCCTTCTTTGATAGGCAGATCAGCCAGCTGAGAAACCCCACAACAGGCTTCACCAGCGTGCTACACCTCCAGTAGTTCCAACTGGAAGGAGCATCCTTGTTTCCTGCCCTAAGCTACAGAGCAGTCCTGCTGTGAAACAGCTTCTGTGTTTCTCCCAAAGCTGCTTGCACTTCAGCTGTAAAGCAATGACTGCTCTGCATACTTTATATATTACAGGGACTTTTTTTAAAAAAAGGATAAAAGTAAAAAATTTCAATAATTGATTCAGTACCTCAGTCAATTCCTGACAATAAAATATTGATTTGCCTAATAATTCTTTCAATGAAATTACTAGGTTCCTGAAATGCTAGTAATGTACCAGCAGCACTTTGGTAAATTCTACACCACCTATTGGTTAGAAAGCAAAAGTGAGGTTTTAAACATATCTGCATTTTATACAGTGATTAAACTTCAATTACGATTATTTTTACAGTAGTCATTAAAGGTTGGATTTTTATAAACCAAGAATTCTCACGTCATAGGTCTCGGTAAATTATAGGATAAGAACCTTAAGTGATTATGCATGCATGCAAATGTCCATACTACTTTAAAAGATATTGGAGCAATTCATTAGACTAGCATAATTTTAATTCCTTTAAAATTTAGTGGTTAAAGTACTTTAGATTCTGAGATGGGAATTTGTGTAACTGACTATTTTAACCTGTATGCACACATTTTGACACAATACAGACACTACATATTTCTCATGCTCATGAACAGTTCATTGAGACAATCTTACACAATAGTGTATTTTACTAAATGATCAGACAATTAAGTGTTTATGTAAGACCAAAATTAAGACATAGTTCTTTAAAACTTTTGCAGGATTACTGATGTTAAACCAAATACTGCAGTAAGAAATCAAGAGAGGTGACAATCAGAAAATATATTTTCACAATTACCATTTATCAAAAGTCTCTTCGTTCACAAGGATTTGCATTCATACGTTCACTTCCCAGATTATTCTATCTTAAGAACTGCAGGAAAGCAACAACAAAAAATTGAGAATAAATATGGAGGTAATCCAAATCCTTACAGGGATGACTGCTGCTCACCTTAAGAGTTGTCTGCCAGTGGTAATGTCCTAAGAGGCTAAATTTGTGTACCTGGCTGCAGAATTTGTAGGAGTTCCCTAAAACTGTAGTTACTATTTGAGCAGAAATAGAAGGCATCAAATATAGAAGTCATAAATGCAGCTCAGCACCTGCTGCCGTGGTCCTACACCACCAGATCTACACCTCATGCATGCACAGATGACTGGGAACACCTTGGCTTTGGGTAAATAAAGACTGTCTAAGAGGGAAGTCTGGAGCAAGGGATTTTCCTGAAATAGGGATCCTTCTTCACAACGAGTGGACTGATTGTGCTAAAAATATAACACCAGTTGAATTATTATGAACCTGTCTTTAAGTCCATCTTTGAAGAAGTCTGCAGTATCAAACTCCAGTACTTCTATTCTGTTATAATCTCTTCAATACAGTTTCGCCTGTTCTCAGAATACCTAGTGTTATCCAACAGGATCACAACAGCTGCATATACAGCATTCTTTGAAAGCTATGAGCCCCAGAATAAATTATTCAGTAACAGAATTGGCTATTGCAGCCTAAATAGGACACTAATCTTAATTGAATAAAATCTGTGTAAAGAATAAATTTACACTGTCCTGAGTGGCTCGGAAACACTGCATCCCAGGCACTCAGCTTCAGCAGGTGGCCACTGAATCCACCACTGCTACCAGAGAATTTGTCAGACATTCACAATGCAGGATTCACAAAGCATTTAAAGATACAAATACAAAGGTTCTGGAATTCACTAAAATGACCAAGACAAAGGTGCCTCCAGTTCTGTATGTCAACGAGCACTGGAGTACACTAATCAACATCACAGGCTTGAAAAATTTCACTGTACCTTCCAATCCCTCAATGTCCAGCTCATATTTTATATCCTGGCTTTGCAGTGATGGTGCTGCTTTAAAGGGTATTTTCCCTCCCCATCTGACTGCTGCCTGACAAGAAGCCATTAACAGATAATATACACTACTATAGCCTTCTTGCAATAGGTTTGCATTAAAGCTTTTGCAGATGAACTTAATTGTCACACTCCAGGATGGCTGAAAAACTACACATAAAGCCTCAACAACCCCACCACAAGGATCATACAGGACTCGGACCTCTGGTGGACTTTGGCTGAAAAAAAAGAAAATACCCAAACCCACACCCACCCATGACAAAACCAGTACTACATTTTTAGTAATGCTGCCTGGTATCAGTACAGCCAGTGTAACTGGACCACAGCTGCCAAGAATCACCAAGTGCTGCAGGCAGGGTCAAGAATGGGTAGCAGCCTTTACAAATTAGAGGACACGCTAATTTTGTTCTGACCAGCTCTTTACATGTGTTAAAAACCTGTACCTAATAGCTGCAATGTATTGTTAGCAGCAGTTCTTTTGCTTGTGCATTTGTTTCAGATGTAGCACACTAGAAAGAAAAGATCATTTGGAAGAACAGAGTTTCAGCCCATGGTTCTCACAGCCATCTGGTTCAGCAGCATCTCAGCCTGCAGGACTGTGTATAGAGACCAGAACCCACACCCAGCCACAAGAGGAGCAAGAGGAATGCAGGAGCTTTCTGAGGCAAATGCTGGTTTGGAAAACCTGCACATTGATTTTTCACTACATCATCGCTACATATGTACATAAATAGTATATACATGATTCTGTGTACCTGCTGGAAATAAATTAAAAAATGAAATAAAAATCTCCAAGTGCAATCAACAGCAGAATATCACTGGCCTTATACCCAACTTATTTAACAATTACATTTAGAAATTGATGAAAAAACCTCAGCAGAGCCACAGCTCAGTAGCTATAGCAACCTGCTTAGTTTCTCAGAAGAATCAAATAAGATAACCTGCCCTAAAATAGATGCAAAATAGCTGTCACTGCACACGTGTGGTTTCAGAGACAGAAAACAACCATAAAAATTAATTTTTTTCAAATCACAATGCTCCCTTTTACAGAAATCAAAAAGCTACCCTACAGGCAGTGGGTGAGAATTGAGTTTAATTCCTTTACTCTCAGTGCTTTAAAAGCTAAAGCATTTATCTCAAAGCTTAATTGTGCCTTTTAACAAATTAGACTTCACTGGAAATCATTATCTGTCTCCCCCCTTCTTGTTACAATTCAAAGGCAGCATCTGTTAAAGAGCAAAAATGAACCATTTTCCCCTCATTACACAAAGAGCAAAAAGTCATCCCAAGTTCACATTTCTTTAGAAGGTAATTTCTGTTCATCAGAATAATTTGGTATGTGTTCATTCCTTCACATCCAGTTTTGCAGGCTAATTTCCTCAAATATTTAGACTTAATTTGGTTTGTAACCATTAACTACGACTACAGAAACCACATGTTTCTCTAAGTTAGCATTCCATGCCAGTACTGTTAAAAATATTCTCCGGGTTCTATCTATCTGTTACACTGTATGATCATATATTCCTCATAAAGCCCTACAGCAAGAAAAACAAAGCCCAGCAGTTCCCAGAGCCCCTGCGGGCCACTGGGCTGGTGCACGTTCTGGAGAGCAGGAGAAGCTGTGGCTCGGGAGGAGCAGGGCAGCAGCTCCGGGCAGGGCTGTTCCAGAGCCCGGGCTCCGGGGGAAGGCCTAGGGGGGAAGGCTCCCGGGGAAGGCTCCGGGGGGAAGGCTCCAAGGGCAAGGCTCCGGGGGGGAAGGCTCCGGGGAGGGGAAGGCTCCGTGGGGAAGGCTCCGTGGGGAAGGCAGGCTCCCAGCCACGGCCCATCCCGGCTGATGAGGTGGGGGCTGCCCTGCGCTGCCCCAGCCGCTCTCCCAGCACTTCCCAGCTGTCCCAGTGAACGCCAGCGAGGAGAACAGCGACTGGCACAGTGCAGGGACCACCTCTGGAGAGCAGCTGCTCTTGGTGAACCGCAGCAAAGCCACCCTGCCCCTTCCCAAGGAGCCTTTCCCTCTGCACCTCGGCTGGCTGTGCCCTTCACAGAACCCCACTCCGGAGACCGCTGCTCCAGCAGCTTTCTGGGAACAATGCTGCTCCAGTTTGGATTAAACCTCCCTGTGCTATGATTAAGACCGCAAAAAGAGAAGGCACAGACATTAATTTTGCACTGCAAGGGACCAAGTCAAGGCAATTAACAATGAAGTATTAATACTGCAAGCCAGTGTTTAATTTGTGGTCTCATTCACAGTAGAAGAAAAAGTTATAAACAAGTCAACTGGAAGCAAAAATGTCAGTGGAATTTGAGCTTAATAGAAAACCTCACAGAACGACAAAAACAAGAGAGTTGAAGAGAACTATAATAAACAGAACCATTCTATTTTTTAAACAACAACTTTTAAAGTGTAAACAGTGGCTTCTTGTGATGGGCTCTTCCCTTATTCTACTTGCGTTCATAGACAAGCAGAACAGATTCTGCAGACAAAGCTTTGTCCTGATTTAAAAGATTGATAACCTGTCTTTATCTTTGTACAAGTTTATAGACACTTCAGCATTAAGAAGAAAAAGAGTTAGTAGAAGTGAGCACAAGTTACACGGAATACTCTACCTATTATAGAAAGCACCTGGATTCATTTTTTGTTTTCAGAGGGAGACATCTTTCCTAACAAGCATGTTTACCAGCAGGTCACCCAGAAGTCTAAATCTGAGATTTCTGTGCCTTTAACAGAAACAATATAGCTCACTCCACAAATTCAATTTACTGCTCTGAATTTCAAGACTATCAGTATTTACGTTAAAAAAAAAGAATTTAAAAAAATCTCTTAATTTCTCTTCCATACAAATTTAGACTTGCTCAATCTATGACATTCAATGTACAATCCTGTCATAAGGAAATACAAAATAAAGTAGTGCAGATTGCTTCATCCCTTTAGAAACAAAGTTCAAAGAACAGTCAATCGAAAACTGGAAGTAAACAGCATTATAATAAGCCATTTCACTCCACTGGTAAGAGTCTGGGCATAGTTACCCAGCAGTTTGGATCCCAGTGTGCAACTTTTCTCTTACTAAAGCAGCATCCATCACTACACTTCAGTGTAAGGCTTCAGAGTATTGAAGGATAATCCCCAACAGGTAGAAAAGGAGTAACGCTTCAGTTACTGATAGAATATGCAGAAGCTCCCACCCCATCTTGGATTTTATGAAATGCTTTCATTGGGTTCATCCAATTTAAAGAATCACATGAATGTCTGCTGTTCATATGGACAGCTCATTTTATCATGCCAGACAAACACTATGAGAGGGATGTGAATCAATTTATCAGCATAGAAGCAACAACATCCAATTACTTGCAACTGATGCTCTCTATTCCTGAATTTCTGTATCCCAGCTATTCCAGTTGGGTCAGTTGGCTGTTAACAACAAAAGTTTGTCACAGTCAAATTGGTGGTTAATGCTAACCTTAAATTAGATAAAGGCCCTTTCAAAGTCACTGTGGATTTTTAATTAAAATATTAATTCATCTGGACTCAAGGTACCCACCCATAAAATCCCTGCTGTTGGCATTACAGTTGTGAAACCAGCAGAAATCTTCTGGGAGCCTGGTCTTAGCAGAGAAGCAGTTCCAACCCTTGCAAAATTCCAGGGGAAGAAAACAGATTGGGGTTTAATGCTGAGTAACTCTGTGAGAGCAAGGGTCCAGCAACCCCATGGCTTATAATGTCCCATTATCTTCTGAGGATGTATAACTTCTATAATCTGCTGGCATCAGCCAGTGTCTTTTTTGATAGAAATCTGGTACTCTCAAAAGAGGCCTTTTCCTACCTGGCTGTGTTGGGCCTGGAACAGAGGAATACCTTGAAATTCCAAGGGAGTTGTGCAGCCCCTGCTTTACCCCCCAGGAGTGGGGGCTGTGCACCCTGAGCACACATCCAGCAGCTCCAGAGCTTCCATCAGCACTGTCTGTGTGCTGTGCACACACTGCTCACACATGGGAAATCCAGCAGGCTCCAACAGAGCCCTGTGCAGCAGCAAGGGAAGCACGTTTGTGAAAGCAATGGACATATCTGGCATTTCCAGCTGTCAGGAATTCCACAAACACAGAGGCAAAACCCTCTTTAAGAATGACTTACCACAACTTTAATTAGAGATTTGTTGAAAGTGAATAATGCTGATAACGGCAGTATTTGAGCATTTTCATGCAACAGTCAGCAAAAACTGTCCTACTTTCATAAAGCAAAAAGAAAAAGGAGAGTCCATTTTATTACCAAGGTTAATATACACTTTCTGCTATATGTAACAGTAAGACTGAGATCAACAGATAAAGAGGTGGTATATTACTAAAAAGAGGGATTTTTAATTTTTTTTCAGGAGCTGGAGGTGGTACATGTTATCCAAGACTTACATAAGGAGTTCCATGTGACTCCGGCTGTTGCAGAAAAACCCTGCAACCAAATCTGGTTTGAGATAACTTCAAACATTAGCTCTGCATTTGGAACTTTTCAACTACATGTCAAATAAAACAGACTCGATTTCATCAGCACAGAGTGAACACAGGAAGCAACTTCATTTCCCACTCAGATTCTAAACTGTATCTTTGGCAGTTTTTGAAGTTCCCTTCTCTTTAAGAGAAGCATTAGGATTCACTGACCTGCACTCTGGGAAAACTGTGGGTGGGTTTCCACTTAAACACACGAATCATTTCAAAGCATTTATAATTTTACTTTCCACTTCAGTTTTCCCAGGGGCATGAGAAAAGGAGATTTTAAGATAAAACTATGCATCCATAATGCTAAATGGTTTCAGCATCTTAAACTGTAGTGATGTTTCAGCTGAAATAAAGATGTACAGCTACAAATTTTAGAAATCTTTAAAGACTTTTGTGCAATCTTCAAAGATCCTTGTGTCCAGGATTTGTATGGACTTCTGTAAGTTATGATTTGGCTCTTCAGTCTTCTGCAAGCAGCTTTACAGGGTAAAAAAATTATTATTATTATTATTATTATTATTATTATTATTATTATACAAGTCTCACGAACACTGGCAGAAAAAGGATTAATCTTGATCAAATATAGTTTTTCCCATCCCTCACTTAACACCTCTCAATCAATGTCAACAGTATTGCAATTGATTTAATTTCATGTCAGTCACTCCAACTATTATTCAAGGATTTTTTCATATATACTTCCTCAAGTGGAAATGTGAGCAAGCCAGTCTTGGGGATTTTTTTTTTTAATGTCAAGAAACACATGATATCAAGCATTCACACTCATGATCAGTTTTAGCACCCCAATACACAGATGAGAAAAAAAATCACAAAACATTTATTCCTGCTTCCCTTTCTTTCCCTTCTCTTAAGTGTTGCAACAGTTATCTTTATGAAAGCATTGGGAATCTTCAGTACTGACAAATGGCCATGGACTTGCACCTCAAAACCCCTTTGGGAAAGCTTTATAGTTAATAGTTTATGACAAAATCTCAATTACGTAAGTAAAAAACTAGCATCTTGCAGATCCAGATATTAATGGCAGTTGTACAAGAAAAGATGGTCATACCTAGATACATTTGATGTGATACATTTTTAGAAGTTGGGGAAACTTTAAGACCACTCTTCCTGAATAAAGAGCACAACCAACCAAGTACAGGGACATTAAATTTTTAACATCTTTTTCATATGGAGTACTTCATCTGATTGAAATCTTCACAAATTAATGAGGAGGCTATTTTCTGCAAAACATAATCTATTTATCAGTTAAATATGATAAGATTTATAGAAACCTCTTGTTAGAAACTTGGGAGATAACCAGGCCCTGTAATTTTACCATAATGTATTTTAACATATTCTACAGCTGAAGACATTATCTTATGCTTCATGTTAAACATAGATTTGTTTGATATTAATCTTTTGGCTATGCTACAGCACTGATCTTGCTGCTGACCTTGCCATTATTACAGTAACATGTCAGTCCTTGGACTTTCTCCCTGCTGAGAGTCCAACTGTGTGCACTGGTTTGTTCAAAACATATTGCTGAGAGGAAAAAACCACACTTTTCTCCTCACAGGATAATAGATAAATGTAATCCAGAGCAGTCACTCAATTGTATGAACAGCATTTCTTCTAGGGACACATTGTGTAGAATTAAATTTTGAGGCAATTAACATCAGGCATTGGTTGTACCTTCAACAATTCCGACTGTTTTTATCCTTACAAGAGGCAAGGATTTGGCACAGTCTTCTCTCCATGCTCAGTACAGCCTCTCCCTCAGACAAGCAGATGCATCTTCATAATAAATCAGTTTACACTGTTAAATATATTTGTTTCATTATAATCGGATTGTAATTTTTATCACCAAAATGAACAGTTTAAAATATTCAAGTTCAGATCAAAAGACCAATTGCAAATTCTCCAATCGCTTGAGGAATATTACCTATCTTCACAGAACTTTTCATTTCAAATGCTATTGAAAGCATTTTAAAATGGTTTGACAAATCATTTACCCGGTTTTCACAGACAAGGAGAAGTCTTTACGACTCTGTCCAGAAATCAGTGCTCTTAGATAAGTATTCGTTAACAGCTGAAAGTTTGAGGAATTAGTTAGTCGAGGAAGTTATTCCATAGTGCAGCAGAACTAAATAGGGCTGGGTTTAATATGAAATCTACTGCAGATCTGATGTGCTAATCAAGTCCTCTCCTTAACAATATCGAAACACAGAAAGGATGTTTACACCATGCATATTGTGCATTCTCATTTGAGTTCCTTAGTGGAAGGAATTCATACTTTTTTTAAGATTCTACAGTTTCTTAAGAGAAGGATGGGCTTGTATTTCTGGTTAATTTACTCTATACGTGCTATTACTATATGAAAGTAAATCTTCTCTCTAAGGACTGGCCAAATAAATCTTAACAGTTGAATTTGCAAATCAGTTTCTTGATGTCAACAGCTATGTCATGTCAATAAATACAGCACTAAGCCAAGAGCAATGACTATTAGCCATCTCTGCTGTCATTTACTTGAGTATAGCTACATAACTTGCCTAAAACCATCAGGCAAGATTTACACTCAGCAGTCAAGAACAAAAAGGACCTACTGTATCACAGCTGTCATCAGGTAAATGAGGAGAATCCAGCCCATCTTGAACGAAAAAACCCCAACCAAACCAAAACAGAGAAAAATTCCCTTTTGAATCACAGGAACACAATCTGTAATCTTAAAAAATTTCAGTAAAGTGGTCAGCAATGTTGGGAAAGTAACTCTGAATTCTGAAATGCTGAGGTGATTTGATGAAAGCTCACTATTTTACTCCAATTTAATATAGTTAAACACAGCTGCTGGCTCTCAGCTGTGCTCAAATGGAGGAGTTCCAACAGAGCGCTGTCATCTCACCACTGAAATCAGGCATCCCATCTCTGGCAATACAGACCATTGTGATGTTCATGACAGGATGTGAACTATTTCTTAAAAATCATGTCAACAGGTTTTAGCAGGGACGTGTCAAAGTCTCACACTGAAACTTAGCATCTGTTAGAACAAACTTTTGTGTTTTAGTCTCCTGCCGCAAATAAAGAGTTAATACTTATTCTGCAAGAAAGCTCCAAAACTGAAAAATACTCCATCTTAAATAGCCTTAATCTGTCAGCAGTAGACAAAGTCAAAATTCATTTTCATCTAAAAATGTCTCTCAGATTCTCTAAGTACCATACTATGCACATAAGCTATGGTACCTGTCACATCAAGAGCTGGTATTAATATTCATGCAATTCCTTACTTTTATGTTCCAGTGGTGTTGCCTTGAAGGCAGATGGATTAAAACACACTGGTATCTTGAATAAAGCCTCCTCCACAGGCAGAGAGGGCAGTACCACTACTTAGTACATGGTGCTAAAGCAACATGCTATGTCCCACAGAGAAGATAAAGATGCTGAGCCAATGCCGTGGATCTCCTAATTTATGTGTACAAAGCTCAGCACAGTGCTCACTACTGTGATGAGTTCTTTTGAATTTGATGAAATCCTCTGGAAGAGTTAGCAGTGTGCTCACTCCAAGTGCAGAGCATTACTGTAGATACCTGATATCATGAAATACTGAAATGGAAAGATGAAAAGAATAGGGGCAAACATAGTATGCTAGGAAAAAGCTGTATTCCCAAGACATGCATAAATGCTATATAAATATATGTGTATTTCCAAAGTTGCATAATCAGATTTCTAATTCTTCAATAAATGCAGACTTAGCAGGACTTGCAAGAGGGGTGCAAATCAAGTTAAAAAAAAAAAAAGGACACTCAATAAGAACACGTAAAAGCTTTGGGCATTTGTATCTGAAAATGAAGAAAGGAGTAGGCCAGGCTGCTTCTCTCTTTAGTACTTAAAGCATAAAACCAATAGGTAATGAAGTAAATGTTTTTAAGCATAACAAAGCTGGACTTCAAATGGGGGAAACCTGAAACAGAGTTGCACAGGAGACCAATAAGCTGAAAAGCACATCTGTTAGGGAGAGGGAAATGCCCCTCTGAAGAAATCAGGGTTTCTGGGTTCTGTCTCAGATAATTCACCTTCAGATTAATGACTGTGCCAGAAAAGATGGAGCTGCAGCAAGACACCTAAGGGATTGTTCAGGGTACAATCAAATTTAGACTGGCTTACGAATATACACAGAGTAAACTTCTTGTATCTACAACCCACACACATTACTGAAGAACTCCAATGATTTCATGCTTGTACAGCTTTCTCCAGGATCTGAGTTGAGAATGCTAAGGAGGAAAATCCCAAGTTTGACTGCCAGATGGATGGATCACGTCTTACTGATATCCTGGGTGCTCCTGACAATCTACCTGTTATGTCTACCTGCTCCTTAACAACTATTTTCTCCAAGTCAAATGCAGCCAGGTATTTAAGTCAGCTCTCTATTTCACAAAGATAACTGT
>VZTT01007389.1:20198-38561 GCA_013400855.1 Buphagus erythrorhynchus
GGAGGGGAAAGGACCAGGTGCCACAAAGTCTGCCATCTTGCCCAAAGCCCTCCTAAACGTTTTTTCATTTCAAAATACGTAAGAAAAAGTTAAATATAATTTTAAANTGTCTTTTACAGTCATCATAAAATGCAAACACTGGAGATCTGTGAATGAATAAATGCCTGTATTTTCCAACTTTTAGGGTTTAAAGCAGAAATATTAAAATATTTTCAAGAAAGGTGCTACATAGTGACTACAACAGTTTTTAAACTAACAAGGAAACTGAAAAAAGGTCAGAGCTTGCCAGGTGACANCAATGACAGATAACTATTATCACCATAATAAAATGTCCAAGAGCTGGCTAAGTTAAACAGACCAGAGGGAAATTCCAAAGCCTAATTTTATCCTCTTAAGTATCTAGATATATAGACATGTTTGCAGAAATATTTTCCATTCACATGATGGCTGCAGCATTAATTACTATCTTAGAACATTCTGCTAAACATACACACACTGACAAATTTAATCTTACAAAGGCATATGTTTCAACAGAGTAAATCCTACACCACTAACAGTGGGGAAAGGAGACACACAAGAAGTGGCTTTCAATGAAAACCAAGATGGTTTTCACATGTAAAGCTCATCCACATAGTGATAAGCCTTTGACTTCTAGTTTACCTGTGTGATAGGTCCTCAATACTCGATTATAAAGGCAGAAGGAACAACACAACCCTATGGAGACTGGTACTTTCTGGTGATAGTATCTTGCACAAAGAATCTTGTGGCAAGTGCTCGATTTGCTTATATAAGCCAGAAGCTAAACAAAAAGACTTGGCATTACAACAGAACAGGCAGCTCTTGAGCATTCATCTACTCACAACACTAACAGCTAGGAGGAGCAATAGCATAACTACACGTTCCAACACCCCATTTTGCAACAGCAATCATTAACTCACCAGAACATGCTATAATAATTTAAAAAGGATAGGAATTATACTTTCTGTGCAGCCCAGCTCTCCTCTTACAGTACTGTTGGACTTTCAAAGACAGTTACCTTAACTTTAACATCCTGTATTCTGGAAGGTGAAACAAGCTAATTTCAGAACAGTCAAGTCTCTCTTCCACACTCTTTTTACCTCCATTGTCCACTCTGCTCCAACAGCAACCCATAATTTGCACTCATTTCCAAGTGATGCCAACGCATTTCTTGGGCTGCCTGGCAACAGGAGTTTTACTTGTAAACCTCCCCCCAACTGACACACTCCCCCTCCTCCAGTACTCAAGAATGTGTGGAATAGCTGAAGCTATTTATCTTCATTTTGCTGAAGATTTTCACAAGGTGTTGAAAAAATACCAGAAAACCAGCCTTGAGGCAAATCTGTGCTTGCATGCACTTTTTAGTCTTGTTATGAAATTGGGTTCACAAAGTAAGTTTAAGTAGTAACCTTTAACTTTGAAGAGATTAAAACCTTATACATTATGTGAAACTTTATACCTACAGGCAAGCAGAAAGTTTTTAATATAAATCTGTAAAAAGTAAAGCTGCCACAGTACTTTGAGAGCTTAAAATGGTAAGCTTTTCTAAAAGGAAAGCTGCCATGGATATTCAGCACCAGTATTTATAATAGAAAACAGAATTCAAAACTCATAGTTTGAAAGTTGATGGGGGGAAAAAAAGCAGTATGAAGAGACTATCAACCAGCACTTGCTTCCTTGTTCTTCCTAGAACAATCCAGACACCTGGCATTACCTTCTCAGTTGCACATGTGCTAACAGGTGCCATAATCTGTATGTAAATGGTCTTAACAGACCACGATCCAGAACCAATGACACCTTGGGAAAACTACTTCATTCACAAGACTTAATCTCATGAAAAGTAATTCAGACTGATCTCTAAAACTTGCAAGCTGGAGCATGGAAAGAAAAAAGGACAAAACCAGCCAAAATACTGACAGAGTATAAGCACAACACTTTTCCTTACAGAAACTACAAAGGAACAGAATGAAACTCAAAAACACATTGCAGTTTTCAGGAGAACACGAAGCTGTCCTACAAAAACATCGGAGTTTCAAATTAAGTCTCACAGCAGGGCAATCTTTAAGTCCTACACATGCCAGGATCCCAATAAAGGTGAAACCTTATGTGGGTGATTACTTAGCTTTAAGGTAATCCAGGTTTAAACATTATTTTTAAGGGTACATTGACTTGCAGCTTTTATACCCCAGTATAAAAATTCATACTTCACCATATGCTATGAGACAGACACACAAACTTTGGGTTCCCCACCTCCAATTCAGTTTCCAGATGATGTAGCCCACCCTGCTGACATAAAAAGCTTCTCATCTATGGACTTGCTTGCCATTTAGGTCCCAAATAATGTAAAACCACTCTTCCATCAAGCACTTCTCTCTCCATTTTGTAACAGACAATCCAGAGAAATGATAAAAAGCAAATACCAGGGGAGTCAGTACCACTACAGTTCTGTTTGTTTTGGCAAAAATGGCAACTTGCCCAAATCCTGCTGTACTCATCCCAGATAGCTGTGTGCTTTCCTCAATGCTTCAGCTGTAGCAGCAGAAAATCCACACCAATAGGTCACTTTCCCTTTTCCAATGCCCTTAACACACATCAGTAATGTCTATCTCTGTGGTATCTAGCAATAAAGATTAGAGACCACAGATCAGAGATGTGAGACAGTTCCTAAGGAGTGAAATGAATGCTCAAGTTTGCAGAGCATTTTGTAGTTTTGACTACTAGCTTTGATTTAGTCACTGTTTTCTCAGTTTTCTTTCACCGTCTTGTCCCCTCTCTGTCTCCCCTTCCCCAAACCAAAGGAAAGCCACTGTTACCAGCTTTCTCACCAAGCAGAAAATACACTTCCTCGTCCCCTCCTTGAGAGAGCATTAGTAACAGTCTATGGACAATGAACATACTGGCTAGAGCCTTAAAACTCAAATAGAAAAATAATTCTTTAATTTGAGCAAGGTAAATGTAAGCAGCCAGCTACCACATGACAGCATGAAGTTTTCCTCATCAAACTCAGCACTTCAGAATATCTAAGATTACATGTGCTAGCAAAAAAGTACTAATCTGTCCCTGTTCAGACAAATCCGAACATACCAAAGGATTCAGCTATCTTGGGGCTGTGGACTGTGAACTTCTCATGATTCTTTGCTCTTTCTTAAGAGCTGCCAAGTGTATAAACTGTTCCCATTATTTACTCACAGATTAACAGTTGGTAAATTGGTCCAGGGAATTGCTGAAGAATTTTCCTTATAACCATTTCCCTTGCTTATACAAAAAAAAGCCAACCACACAACGCCTTCCACCCCCAACCCCCCAACCCTGAATGAATGTGAGAACTTCCTGCACTCAGAACAGCATGAATAGACCTGGCAAGTAGTCAGGGAGATAGTACAGGCCCATGAATACTCTGAATTCAGCTTCTGTGCTGCCGCTAAATTAAAGGAATTCAGGAGCCTCACAAAGGCTTGGTTATTTAATTATATTATAAAATAAAAGGCTGAATCTATTAGACAGCATACGAAAGAAACCCTTTCCCGAGTGCCTGCGCAGAACAAGCAGCCCCAGTGACTCTGCCTAACCTTCTCCCTCTCCTCAGGGTGATGTCACCAACACACTGCTGCCAGATCCAGCAGAGCTGCCGATGGTGGCAGAGCACTGCTCTACCTGCAGGCTAGAGTCCTCACCAGCTAGTCTGAGACAAGCCGTGCTTCTCTACCACATGGGGTTTTTACCTTTGCTCTTCACTCACCACGAGACTCGTGACACTTGCAAGCAAGCTACAACTGTATTTATCTCTGTACCTTAAACCCCTAACTGGATGAACTCATACGTCAGCATTGAAATGCTCTTTTCACTTCAAGTGCCTTCAGTAAAAACCAAAGCATACACATTAGTAAGAGTAACAACTAGCAGTAACCAGCGAGATGCAAAAACTTTTTTCCCCAATCATGTGCTACCTTCCCCCTTTGTAACTACCAAGGAACAAATGCACTCAGCAATTTGCCTTACAGGTGATCGGGAAACGAAGTCAGAGTAGCTTCATCTAACTAGGGACTCTGTTGCTCATCAAATCTCTCAACAGCCTCACATATACATGAGAAAATGGAAAGGGCAAGAACAGCACACAGAGGGAAAGATCAAAATGACCCATGCACAGCTGGCCGTGCCTGTGATTTGGGAACCCAGGTCGGTACATGCAAGACAGCAGCACCTCACCCTTGCGCCTTGCCAGAGAGGTGACAGCCCTATATCTCATCAAATCACAGTGAAATGCTCATGGTAGTGGCCATGCTGGCATGGCCTAACGAGACCTGCAACCAGTTACCACCACGCTTTTCACTACCAAGAAGGGAAGCAAATATTCCCATCCAGAGCAAAACCGCCACGTGTGCCTGCCTGCAGAAGGTCCCACAGGGATGTATTCTCCTCAGCATCAGCTGCTGGAAGGACAACCGTAACTCCAGTGTGGAGAAGCAAATGCACAAGAGAATCCAAAAAGACAGAAGAAGATGTTTATGCATGAATTGTAAGACAAGGTTTGTCTAACGCTGCGTTAGGAAAATAAGGGTATTGCACTATTTCCCTGCTACGGATGAAGACATCATCTTATTCAGACGTTTCTGCTACAAAAAGGTTGGTGGGTTTATAAAAATAAAAAGTGGGCATAAAAGACTTTAGGCCACAGCATTTGTTTTGGTATGGACAGCATCTACATTAGGAATGAAAGTTAGACATTAGTCTCCAACCACCTTTGGACAACTATGTACTTTGCTGCAAAGCACTATAGTCATGTCTACAGAGAACAGTCCAAAGGATTTTCAACTGAGAACACGGTGAAAATTAGTGGATGAGCTAAAGTAAAGCCAGAACGTGAAAACTGCAAAGGAAATGTGAAGAAAATGCCAGTGCAACCAGAAATCCACAGTGCCAAGGCACAATGCCCAAAGAACCTACTGAAGAGCATGTTAAATACCATCTCTAATTAAGGATTGCCAACGCATACAGCAACAGAACAAACTTGAACTAACAATACCACATCTGGAAAGACACTTCCCCAACTCCAAGTGCAACATGGTTAAGAATCTCACAGAATAAAGACACACAGATGCAAGAATAGTTCACCTCTATAAAAATTACAGTTGTTGTGTTCACCAGTGACAAGGACAAAGAATCATAGAATATTTTGAGTTTGGAGGGACCCACAAAGATCACTGAAGTCCAACTCATGACCCGGCATACAACAGGCCCAAGAATCACATCATCTGTCTGAAAACGTTGTCCAAACACTTCCTGAACTCTGGTAGGCCTGGTGCCATGACCACTTCCCTGGGGAGCCTGTTCCAGTCTCCAACCACATTCTGGTGGTTTCCTAACATCCAGCCTAAACTTCCCCTGACACAGCTTTATGTCATTCCCCCATCCTGCCTGTCACTGATCACCAGAGAGATCAGTGCCTGCCCCTCAACTTCTCCTCGGGGGGAAGCTGTAGGCTGCAATGAGGTCTCCCCTCAGTCTCCTCTTCTCCAGGCTGAACAAACCAAGTTGACCTCAGCCGCTCCTCATAAGGTTTCCCCTCTAGATCCTTCACCATCTTTGTAGCCCTCCTTTGGACTCTTTCCAATCTTTCTTATACTGTGGTGCCCAAGATTGCAGACAGTATTCAAGGTGAGGCTGCACCAGCACAGAGCAGAGCGGGACAATCCCCTCACTCAACTGGCTGGTGATGCTGTGCCTGATGCACCTCAGGATGTTGTTAAGCCCTTTTGGCTGCAAATGCACACTGCTGACTCATATTCTACTTGCCATTGACCAGGATCCCCAGATCTCTTTCTGTGAGGCTTCTCTCCAACCTCTCGTTCCCCAGGTTGTGTGTGCATCCAGGGTTCCTACCTTCCAGGTGCAGAATCTGGCACTTGTCCCATTGAACTCCATATGGTTGGTATGCAATCCTCTTCTGGACAGAAGTCTGAACACTAAGTTCCCGAGACCTGCCTATCAGGAATCCTAACTTTTTTGGGGCTACAAGAGGAGACTAGACTTTCCCAGTACAATACTCCCTGGCAGCACTTTCATTCACAATTCAGAAAGGACAATGATTGTTAACTGCATGTTTTATTCAACTTGTCTAGTTGATCATGCCTAGCTTAGCTGGTGACAGCAAACATGAGAGCAGTGCCAAATGCTGAATCTCCTCCACGTCTGCTGTATACATTCCTAAAAAGCAGAAGCTTTAAGGATGTGCTGCATGTAATACCACTGTTTACAAGTCAGTCTAATGCTAAAGAATCAGTACATCCAATTCTAGGTTCAAAGGCTATAACAGCATTAATTCTTCTACCATCAGTCATAATTCTTACTATGCAAAATCAGCCTTTTTTTCCTTTATTTCATAATCAGTTTACAAATTCTTCTAACAGACAACTCAAGCCACAACCCTTGCTTTTTAAAACCTTACATTTGCTAGAGATGCTCTGCTGGATGAAGAACATACATGTGACACAGGATTTTTTATTTAACAAAAAAACCCTAAAAATATTTCAAATGCTTATTCCTGTAATATAAAGGTACAGTACATCTTAAACTGCTTTAAGGCTCTGTTCTTTTTATCTCTTGACTACACTGTTGCCTAATCCTACATTGTTGACATATACAGACAGCAATTTGTTGAATTTGTTACAGCCATGTGCTGTGACTCTCTAGAGAGAATTTTACTTATTTTTGCAGTCCTGTGTTAGCCATGCTAGAACAAATGTTCTTCTCCACAAGTAATGCAGCGGTACTGTTCGATACACAGCTTTACAGATACAGGCACAGAAGAATGAGGAACACACAAAGAAGCCTGCTGATACATGCATATTGAAAAGAAACCATTCAAAATCTTCAATAAGAAGACTCAAAATGTACAAAATGGCTGAGCTGGTAAATGCAGCCAAGAATGTCCAAAAACTTCCAGTAGAAAAAGGAGAAGGAAAGGGGGGGGGGAAAAGGGAAAAAAGGAGGGGACAAAAAAAAATTCTAAAAGGAAAAACAGAAAAAGAAGAAAAATAAAAGCACTACAAAAAAAGACAAGTAGGAAAAAAGAAGGAAAAAAAAATAAGGCAAAAGGGGTGAGAAGTATCTATCTGCCTGTTCAGGGCTGAAAGGATCTACAGTTGATCTCTGTTTTGCAATCTGCTGACACTCTCAAGACAGTGCTGTTCACAACTAAGGTGACAAATCTGCATTCCCCATTTCCACAGTGTAAATAAGTAGTATCAGTTATTTGCCAGGAACTCAAAATACATCTCCTATTAACACAGAACTGAAGCAACAAGAGGTGCTGAAACTGCTCACACTCCAGTGGAGCACTGTACAAAGGATCACATCCACCCCGTGTTGCAAATTAAACATCAAATATACCTCAGGCTCTGGCAGACTGTTTTATCCAGAGAAACATCTACTCAGAAACTCACAGACTAATATGACCTAGTCCACTGCAGGCTACAAGCTGTCTTAATCTCTGTACTACAGTATCTAGTGATACTGATCAATATATTTTCATTCTAGATTTCAATTACAAGAAGTTGCAAGTTGCAAAATAAACTAGGATCTTTTATCACAAAGATAAAAGAAGAGAAGCATTCTGAAGCATTTTTCTTAAAAGAGACACATTCAATATGTAACCTGTAAAGCAAAATAAGTAAAATAATTTAATGTACTCTTCTCCTATTAGCAGAAATCAAAGTTGTTATTTGATTAAGGAGATTAAAGAGACACATACCAAGCAGTTCTCAGTGCTATAGTCTAATCTTAGCAGGGATGAATATGCTCATACAGATACCATTGTTCTAGAAGTCATTAAATGGAAACACTTTCTGTATTTGATAGTTTGAAATGTATCACATTAATCTTCTGTTTATTCACAGGGAATATACAGACTATAAATTCTAATTTAATTGATACAGAGAAGGGACATGTTTTTCACGCCATCAAACAAACCCGCCCACCCCCAAAAAAAAAAAAAAAAAGATAAGACACATCCCCAGCAACTTCCCAGAGCTTGGACATTTCAAATATTTTCAGTCAATCCTTTCTTTTATTAGCTAGGACACCTAAGAGAAAAAGGTTAACTGCTTACTCTGAAAGGTTATAAACTCAGGTCTACTTCTAAATAATCAATTTTTAACCCACACAACCATGCTTCTACCAAGACAGTACATTAGAAGTCCTCAACTCAGGAATAATTTTGTATAATTACATACTGCACAGCTTTCAACAAACTCCCGTCGGTATTTCTGAAATGTTAAAATTGCATCTCCCACACATATATGATTAACTTCTCTTTGAGAAGCATTCTGTTTGCAACCTGCAAACTATCATGCTTTAGCGTTTGTGGCCACAAAATACTGCTACCAGAAGAAACCAAGAGCTCCTAGACTGTTAACTTCAGTTCATTAGACATGCTAGCCATCTTCCAGATGTTCCACTGCTTCATTCTTAACACTTTGTCATTTACTACTTTATTTCAACAGACAAGCTTCATAGCATGAAAGCAAACATAGATGCAGAAAGTCAACAGTGACACACTATAATTACGCCTGAGACAACCCAATAAGTTTCATAAATAAAATGATTCCTCACTGATGTCCCCTAGAGGTCTGTCTGTCCCACTAAGTAACACACGGAAGAAGGAAAAATACCTTCCTCCATCACTTACTAGTCCTGCACTTCAGTCACAACAATCCCATATGGAGCTACAGGCTGTGGGCACAGGCTGGAAAGCTGCTGGGTGGAAAAGGACCTGTGGGTGCTGGTTGACAGCAGCTGAACATGAGCCAGTGTGTGCCCCAGTGGCCAGAAAGGCCAGTGGCATCCTGGCCTGTATCAGCAATAGTGTGGCCAGCAGGAGCAGGGCAGTGATTGTCCTCTGTACTCGGCACTGGTGAGGCTGCACCTTGAATCCTGTGTCCAGTTCTGGGTCCCTCACTACAAGGACATGGAGGGGCTGAAGCCTGTCCAGAGAAGGGCAACAGAGCTGGTGAAGGGTCTGCAGCACAAGTCTGATGAGGAGCAGCTGAGAGAGCTCAGGTTGTTTAGGCTGGAGGAAAAGAAGGTTCCAGGGGGGACCTTATCACTCTCTACAACTGCCTGAAAGGAAAATGTAGCCAGGTGGCACGTGGTCTCTTCTTCCAGGCAACAAGTAACAAGACAAGAGGAAATGGCCTCAAGCTGCACCAGGCGAGACTCAAGTTGGACATCAGGAAGAATTTCTTCACTGAAAGGGTGGTCAGGCATTGGAATAGCCTGCCCAGGAAGGTGGTGAAGTCACCATCCCTGGAAGTGTTCAAGAAACAACAGGACATAGCACTTAGTGTTTAGTTGGCACAGAGGTGTTTAATCAAAGGTTGGATTCAAAGACCTTGGAGGTCTTTTACAACCTCAACAATTCTATGAATTTGAGTCAATAATCATAAAAGAACTCATGATAAGGAGCCACTGGTTCAGCTGACGAATCATCTAATAAGCAAGTAGATTACACACATAGTAAGCTTTGCTGCTTGTAGGACTCTAAGCACAAACTTACAATCTGCTGTAAGAAAAAGTTTAGAGAGGATCTGGCAGTAAGACAAAGCAAGTGCCTGAACGAGAACAACAAAACATCGCTGTACACAATTCTGATCAGAAAACTCACTGTCCACTTAGATACTTACAGCTTTCAAGGCAGATTTCAAACTGATGAGAGCTGCTCAGATAGAGCTCCTCCACGGTGTATATAAAAGCAAAAATGTTACTGGTAAGCTTTTCTGTACCATTTATATTAGAGCCAATAATAGTTTGAACTACACATAGTTATTGTTTAAAGAAGCATGCACCTTTTTCAAAGGAAAAGAGTCAGAATTATTCGCATCAACTGAAGGTGCCTGAATCACAGGTTTTGTTCTACCCTTAATGCTGCATCTACATTCTCTCCTCCCCAGAGCCCACATTCAGAAAAGGAGTGGCCTGCTACTTATCTTAATTACAGGTCTCACTATCTCTTTCTCTTTGGACACAAAGCTTCATAAATCAAACAAACAGGAAGAGAAATTGCATTCAGATTACATAATGAGGTTTATGTAAATTGCACCTACAGCCCAGGGTCCTGAACTTCAAAGACATTCCAGCTCCTCATTACCCCCTGGACCAAGGCCCATTGTTTTGTCTTTATTTAAATAAGTTGGCATGACATTTGGAGTGCTCGCAGATGAGAAGAACTAGTTCAAGTGGCTATTATGGGGTTTTGAGAATTATGACTACAATCCAGAGCCTAGTAAAGCTGAAGATTCCCGTTAACACTGCACAAGACCAAGAACAACTAATACCCTGCAGAAGAACAACTTTACCTCTGGCCCACAAAAACACGCTGAGTTAAACTCTAAAAATCTTGCCCACTTACACAATTTTCATTTTCCTTCTACCAAAAACTAAACTAGATAAAACTGGAGAGAAAAATTCCCTGAAACTCAGTATTTTGCATCAATATGTAAATAGTTATTCTTAGCTGTCAAATCGAGGAACACACAGTTAGTTGAGCAATGAGTATTTTCAGCATCCCTCCAAATAAGTCAAAGCCAGCTGGAAGAAATTTTACTTCCCAATCAACAGAAAAAGCTTCAAAGAAGAGTATGCTATGTTGTGAAATTAAATTACTTCACGCCAGGAGGTCTTTCTCCCTGATTTTATAGTTGTCATTTTTAAATGCAATGTCCTCCAAAGAACAATTTTTGCCCCCTAAGTAATGGGGGCAGGGAGCAGGAAGAGTGGTACAAAACCCCCAAAAGATTATGTACCATTCCCATTCTTTCACATATTTAACCACATCCATGGGAGCAGAAAGTCTCTGAAATCAGACCCCAAGGTCAGGACTAGCTAGCTAGCCAACCAGGGAAGCAAAAGGAATCCTGGTTGGGGCAACTGGCATAAAGAACTTAGGCTATCCACTTACATAACTAAATGATTTTATGTGACAGTGGCAGGGAGTACAGAGGGTCCTGGTGACCACATCCATGGTGAGTAACAGACAAGACCCCAAAGGGTGATTACTGGCAGTGCCTTCTTTAAAAAAAAAAAAAAACACAAACACCACAGTGCCTGTGCCAGCACAGACATCACAGAAAACCAGTTCTACCATTCATTTCGCCAGCATGAAATCCTGAATGGAACTTCAGCAAAGCACAGTATTGTTATTCACTTAAAACCCACATACATCCCTCTGTGATGGTGTAACAGCTGCTGCATTCCAAACAGCAAGCTATGTTTTTTCTTAACTTTAACAGTTTATCATATAGAACACATATGATAAAAAGCAAACTAAGAGTTAAATAAAATATACCATAAATAATAATACTTAAGGTTTAAAACTCTCAGATACCTAAGTGACTTCAGTATGTAGCAGCAATCAGTGGGAAAATGTTCAATTCAAATTTGCCACGAGTTATTTTTAGAAAGTGGTATCTATGTTAAGATACCACAGTGGAGAAATGCCAGACTAATTGAAAAAAATAACTAATCTACAATGAATACAGGTTATTTTCTAGTGAAAAATGTACAGATTATTTCTCACAAAAAAGGCAATGCTATAGCTAATTCAACTGTCCAGAAAAGCTATTTAAGGACAAAAGTCAAACAAAAAATAAAACACAGCACTTTGGAATGAAGCACAAAACTGAAAAATCTAGAATTTTAGAAATTTTCTGCCATAAAATTTATAGACCTTAACTACCTCAAATCTATACTCAACTCCGACACTAACATGCAGTTGTAATTTTAACAGGTTTCCAATCTCTCAGATGATTTTCATGAGAAAAATATTGTTGTTTTTTTTTTTAAATGAGGACCATTGTCCTCTTGTGATGTTTCTTAAATATCCTGTGAAGGGCTTAGTGTTTCAGAATTTCTGTCTTAGAGCAAAATATAGAAAAAGTTAAGACGCATTCATTTTTCGGTGAGTTTAAAACTTTTTAGTTGTTTATCAAGGACAGTTGCATTTCTCTTAAACCTCTCAGAGAAGTAAAAACTAAGCTGGAATCACATGGCCAAGACAGTGAAGTTTACAAACCTGAAGATATTTTGGTACATCCCACCCCACCCTTTTTACTTGGGTTAAATTTCCCCACACAAACTGCAACTGACTTGAAGCATCAAAACCTATTCCATTTGAATACACACACACAAAATATTTTACCAAAATATCCTCAAAGGTAACTACAGCATTCAGTTCTCTGGGTTAAAGAATACAGATATTACAGAGCTACTCCAGACAAACAGCTTCCCAGAGTGCCAATCCTCATTTGAGCAAAAGTTCTAAAATAGAGCAATGAAACTGACTCAAGGGAAGCTGGCCACAAGTACACGAGCACTGTGATCTGAAATGCCACTGTGCCTCATTCCACAAGCAGTGAAATATTCAAACACTGAAGACTAAGTCAAATTATCTTTGCTTCTGTCCAAGGCAAATAGAAGGTCAGTCTTTGGTTTCTTTTTCTTTCCCCCTAATTAATATACTAATAGCTTAAATAGTTATTCAAAATGATCACCCATTGAACACAGAGGGAAATTAAGCTGTAAGTATGTGAGGCACAGGTTCCCTCCAAATTAGAAAGCTGTGTATAAGAAGTAGCAGTCTCCAGGATTTCCATCTCTAAACTTCTATTCTATGACATTTTGTATGCATATATTTTTCAAATCGATCTGCTCAGGCAGGTTATCTTATACATGCCTCTCTTCTACAGGACCACTTAAATAACAAATATCTCTTTATATTGTTTAGTAAAGAGATTTTTTAACTATCAAAGCAGGTTTTCATAGTTAAGAAGCACACATCAGTTTCTAACACCGGATCAAATTAATCCTCTTTTTTTCATACTATTAAGCAGTACCTTCCCAAGAACCATGCAGTGCTTTAGATGCATAGCAGTCTGCCAGTGTCCTAATAGGACAGATGAATGCATTAGAGAAGGGTTCTTAGATATATCAGCAATCCACCATCAGGAGGATGTTTGTACAGTTAAAAATTGCAAGAGGGACAGTATCAAAACACATTAAGAGCAAAGAAAGTAGAAAGAATGCCATGTTCTGTGCTATGAAGCAGTGAAGAAATTCAGCTCCTGGATGTACCAAATTAGGTACTACATATTCAGTATATATAGTAACTGCTATGTACATCACACTAAAATCTCCCGTGTCGGTACTTAACACATACTTAAGTTATGGATGCTAGCCAGGAGTACAACAGAATTTAAAAGTTGCAAAGACCATTGTACTTAACAGCTGTCACATACCAAAGCTCAGCTGCGGCTGCACCAGCATTCCAGCATTATCTGCAGGGCTCCTCCTGCGCAGGAGCTGGAGAGCCCCCCTTGAAAGCTGCCTACCTCAGAAAGACCCCATTCCAACAGGAGATAAGCAAATGGCTATGCACGTGAACAGGTGGAGCCAGCCAAAGGCAACGCAACCATTTTAAACTTTCCTGCAGAACAGCTCTAGAAAAGTCATTACCTTGGGATTGACATGGACCAAGCCCAGATTTAAACTGCTATGTAGATGAAATGTGACTGTTTCCCAAAAAAGAAAATTAGAAATTACTTCTCTCTGCAGGAGATGCCAGCAGATTACAAGGTAAAAGAATGTTTATCTGAGTCACATTAGGAAATAAAAAAAAAAAATCAGGATCATAGCAGCCCTAGGCAGAGGTTGTTTTTCCTTTCTGTTTCAGACAAGTTCATGGAGACCTCTCCTGTCCAATCACACCTGCAAAAAGACATCTATTCACATTAATGTGAATTAATTCCTTTCATGTTAAAGATATGAGATGTCAAAACTATGTCAAGTGCTCCAAAAGCAACTCTTTAGGGCACAGCTGCTCTCCCACACTCAGTAAAAAAAGCGTGTCTCTAGCATGCTTCCTGCCCATAACAGCACTTAGTCACCTTAAATCGAGTTTATCAATGTATTAAATAGCTGAACGGAGTTATTCACCAAGTAGCACAACAAGCAGCCAGCAATTCAATACATTCGACATTCCACAAAGCTCTGCATTACCAGGCCTCTGGCACCTTCTAAACTAAGCATCTAAAACCATGTTTCCATCCGTCTAACTGGAAATCTTAGTATGATCTCAACTACAAGGTGTACTTTTTTTAAAGAAGGCAAGCAAACGCAATTGCTCAGAGCACTGCAACTGATCCTGACACAAGATCTTCCCCCCCTTTTCTTTACTGGACAGAAAAACTTATATATCCCTTATAACGTACGTCAAGACCAAGCTAGATTAATTTTTCTTCACAGCTTTCTCAAAGGCCATGTGAGCCAAAAGGATCTCTTCCCAAATACCATCTGATAGCCAGATGCAAAATTAACACCCTTAATTACATCTGGCATTTCTTAGTATTTTGCCTATAGGCAATCACCTACTCAAAAAGTGATATATTTGATGACACCGGCAGGTGCAGAAGCCCTATGTCAGATCAGGGGACAGAGAATTTAATGGTGGCCTAGCGCCAGAATCAGAAACATCACCTTTCAGCACTAAAACAAAAAAGCCTCACATCCATTGTACTGAACCAGTCTTCAAGACCAGGATCATATTACTTGCACTCCTTGCCATGCAGAAGCTCCAAAACACAGCATTGCATATAATACCGTGCTTATTTTTTATCTAAAACAAATAAGCAGTTTTGCAGCTTTTAATGAGATTGTTGTATTAGTCTGTTTTTCCTTCTACATGCAAATTATCAGGACATCAAGGCCACTGAGACAACAATTATTTTTACGAATCAATAAGGAATACTATAACTTGTTTGTAAGAAGTCTTCTGGATCACAGCCACTCTTGAGGTTTTAGGAATAGTTTAGGAAGTCTGACCTAATCGGTCTCCCAGAGACAATATCATGACTGTAATTGCACTATAGATTCTTACACAGTTCCATAACTCAGTCACACACTATCTCAGCAGAAAGCTATTTAACCATGTCCTTTTAAATAGAGATTAAGTATTTCAAACTTTGAGGACATTATCTTTTGTTAAGATAGATTTTAACAGAGAGAAAAACTGACATGCCTGACCAATCACTAATGCCCAGTTTTGCTCAAAATTGATGTTACAGGAAGTAGGATCAGCCCCTGAAAGCTGTAAGGGATTTTGTTTTAGCAGCAGTGTTTCCATTTAATGCTTAAAGAATCGAGACACTGACGGAATCAACCACACTCACACTCTTAAGGAAGAAAATAAGAGGAGACACCAGAATAAACATGCACTAACCACATTCTGAAACAAACCAAGGCAATGTACAGGAAGCACTTTTACCTTCTCAGTGTCCCATTTTGGTTTTGAAGGTTTTTAAAAGACCAGATATTTCATTTACAGAATATTTGTGGACTGCTATTTATTAAGAAAACTGTTTTGTCACAGCAGAAAAATTTGATTCTCTGCAGTTCTCCTAGCAGTAATTTTTTTAATCTGTGTTTTCCAAATTCCACAGTAGGAGAAATTATCAGCCTATAGCAATCACTAAAACTATTTGCTACATTGTCTTATGTGGAATTTGTAATGGTAAGTTTCACTACAGTTATCTTCCAGTCTTAAAACTGTCTCTCCTCAGAAATAAAAAAAAAAAAAAAAAAACGAAGTTATCACTTTGCTCTCTTCTCTCCCCACTCCAGGGGGATTAGGTGAAAGAATTCCTTTTAGAAGCAATGTAATAAATCCAACCTAGGTTTATGCCATTTCACATCAGTATAAGACCAGTATCACCAAATCCTACTGAGACAGCTTGCAGGAAATTACAGGGATAGAGATGCTAGTGGTTCTCTATCCATTGGGACAAGCCAGGCCACTTAAATCAACGAAGTCCTAGGCAAACAGGAAATCACTGTTTTAAAGCTTTCCTTAGGGTATAATCCTGGAGGATCAATTATTAAAAAGTATTTCTCCTAAGCAAAACACTTAACTTTGGGGCCAAAAAAATTGTTCCCCTTTCCAGTGTAATTTGGTGTGTATTCCTTTTAAGTGTCTCTCCTTCCCTCCCTTTCATCTTCGTGTTGTGTGTGTATAAAACAAGGAAGCAGAGATAACTTGCCAAGACAGTTACATAAAATCAGTATGATTACATGTCAGTAATATTTTCTTAACTGTTTTTGGCTGGTCTGGTACCTTAGATGCTGCAACCTTTCTGTTACAAGCATCTGATCACAGGTGTTTTAGATGTTGATCACAGATCCTCTCAAAGAGATAAGGATTTCAAAAAACGCTGCACTTTTGAAGTACAGAGGCATACTTGTTAGCATATGAACTTGCGTAAGAAATTTGCATTAATTTAATCCTATGTATGCTCACAGAAATACCCTTTCTTCTATCGAATAGTTTTGTACAAGGAAGTCTAAAATGTGCGAGCTACATTAGCAGTCAAGTTGAGACACTGAAATAAAACAGGAGTTGGAACATCCTCATTTAGCATGTATAATTAATCATTTAATGCATTAAAACTACATGCAAACAGGCTTAACTGTGTCTAAGACTTTGCTGTGTTTCCTGATTGTGTTTTCTTTAGAACGTATGCTGTTAGAAAAGGAGGCACACGGCTGTCCCAATTTAAAACACGTGTGTGCATCCTCATGTAGTGGTGGGGTGGGACTGGAAATAAAGGAAGCAACATCCCTCCCAGCATCACCTGCTGACTTCCATCCTCAAGAGCAGGCAGAGAAACACAAAAGACCACAATCATCATCTGGAAAAAAAAGTATTTTAAGCTACTTTCTAACCCCAATGCATCTAACCTATTTCTGTCAATTCCTTTAACAAATACTACTTTTGCACTCGTTATGCCAGGGTCATTGTACAATCGGAAAAATCTGAAGAAAAGCTGAATTGACCACTTGCCACCACTCCCACATTCTCTTCTGAATAAATAAGGGCACTTATCCAGCGTACTGTTCTCCTTCCCACCCCACCATTACCGACTCCATTTGACATTCAGCGGAATTCACTCGAGAAAGGAATCTCTGTATTTTTCAGAGCTAAAGCGCTGAATTCTCACGGTTCATTGAAGGACCATTCTGCTCAGCCAACCCAGCAAGGGGATGGATGGCTTGTGCTACTTTGCTAGCATGACCCCATCTCGGGATATCACATTTACCTGTTTCACATGAAAACTTACAAGGTATTTGAACGCATACTTGGACATTAAACAATGTGTTCTTTTTGAAGAGATGTACAGGATAGTTAAAAGCCAAGAAGTTCTGAGATCACAGTAAGTCATTTACACAAACCAACTCAACTGACACACAAGGTATTTTTAAACCTCGCTAAAACTGCAGAAGGTTGCGTAATTACAACGTGGGAGCTAACTTTTCCACCCAACACTCTTCAAATTCTGTACTGTACATTGTAACAGCAAAGCTGCATTACAAAGCTTCTCCCTTTTCATTATAAAGGTTTTGACCACTCCGCTTCCAAAGGCCACGACCTGCGCTTCCCTACTTCTCTCGCGTACTGCCCTCAGTGTCTCAGTGAAGACCCATCACTCTAAAGGGAAAAACTGATGCCGATACCGCGGAAAGCCAAGCGAAGGGTTTTGTTTGTAGGAATGCACGGCTCTCAGGGCAGGCATCCGCGCGCCCTGTACTGTTGTAACCTATTTCAGGAGCAAGAACTGCGCTGGGCTTCACCCCTTGGGAGAGAGCCGGCCGTGCCCTCGGCTCCGCGATGGGGCGGGTACGCAGCTCCACTAAACCCTGAGCGAGCTGCCGGCATCCCGCAAACGTTTAGAACAAACAGCCTTCGACCTCCCGTGCCCGGCAGCGGCACCGATGCAATTCCTCGTCACTAGGGAAAGCAGTAGTAGATTAAGGCTTGATTTAACCTCTAACGCCCAGTGCCGCTGCTGGGAACGGGAAAACAACATGAGCGCGACCTCCATTACCGAGGCGCTGAAGGAAGGGGAGGCTGCCTCGGGGACAGTGCTGGAACAGCCTGAGCGCCGCTGACACCGCGGCTTCTCCCGGTAGCCGGCTCGGGGCAGCGCTTCCCGCCGCCGCCGGGGACCTCCCGGCACGGCCCCTCCCCGGCGCGACGCGGAGACACCGGCGGGCCACCTTCCCCGCGACAAGGGACATCCCCGGGCCACCTTCCCCGCGACAAGGGACAGCCCGGCGCAGGAGCAGCGCCCAGGCGCCGGCACGCCGTCCGCTCACCCCGGCGCCCGCCGCACCAACAGCCGGAGCGGTGGGCGCGGCTCCCGCCCCTTCCCTACGGTCGCCCCCGGCCCCGCTCACCGGCGTAGAAGCGGATGAGGCAGCCGGTCTCCGAGTACACGCCCTCCTCCCGCACACGCCACAGGT
>VZTT01007389.1:39987-51309 GCA_013400855.1 Buphagus erythrorhynchus
GCCCTGCTGGGAGCGCCGCTCGGCGCGGCGCGGGGGGGCCGAGCGGAGCGCGGCGCCGCGTCCCGGAGGTGGGGGAGATTACGTCGCAGCTGCGGGAAGCATTCCGCCGGTGCCCGGCTCAGTCCCGCTGCCCGGCTGTCGCCAGCGCCATTAGGGAGGGAGGCAGGCAGGCGAGGAGCGAGCGATCCCGCCGCCGCCGTCCGCCGCTCCCCGCGCGCGCGCGGGTCATGAATATTAACCAGCCCACAGGGATCGAGGGAGGCTCGCGAGGGTGACGCCACCGCTCGCGCGGCGGGGCGGGGCCTCGCCCATAAACACAGCGTGACTCCCAGCCGGCCCGGGCGGNTCATGAATATTAACCAGCCCACAGGGATCGAGGGAGGCTCGCGAGGGTGACGCCACCGCTCGCGCGGCGGGGCGGGGCCTCGCCCATAAACACAGCGTGACTCCCAGCCGGCCCGGGCGGCGCGCGGGGACTGCTGGGAGCTGTAGTCCCGCAGTCGGCCGCAAGTCCCGGCAGTGCCGCGGCTTCCCGCCGGCCCCGGGGGCCGCGCAGGCTCCGGGGCGGGAGGCCGCAGCACGCCGGCAGTGTCGGCTCTGCCCCGGGAGGTGTAGCGTGCCGCTGCCGCCCCTCGCGGCGCGGGGCTGAATCCGTGTTAAAATCATTGCAGGACGTTGTCCCGCCGCCCCATGTTTGCGTTCCTCAGGTTTGCCCGGAGGGTTTGGCAGGTCCGGTGGGCGCGCTCACCGCGCTCCGCCCAAGCTGACACGTTCTCCCCGTTGGCTGCCTCGGCGCAGAACCCGAGCGCTGAGCCCCGGCAGTCTTCCCCTCTGAAGAGGGAGATGATTTCTCCAGATCCAAGATGGAGAGAGACATGGAAATGTGGGTGGAAACGTATATGTGTATATACGCGCTCATACTGTAAAAGCTGCTTTGTGAGTAGACGCAGAAGGTTTCAGTGCCATTAGTCTGTCATTGTATTTCAAGGACTAAACTTACCTAAGATGCCCACTTGTAGAAAATTGCTGAGAAGCAGCCATTTAATAGAAACATTTTTCAAAAAGCTATGTCGCATGATTTAAAACAAATTACTGAAAAGGAAAATCAGATACGTTCAATTAGCAGTGTTAACGTGTGAGTCTTTATACTTCAAGGACACCATACTGTGGAATTCAGAGAAATCTCTTATGCTCCTGGAGATGTTTTAGCTGAGTAATACCGGCAGGATGGGGCTGTAACTCCCTGAGATCTCTCCTTTTTAATACATTTTGTAAAATCACAGCGAAGCATCTTGCCAGAGATTCATGAAAAACACAGTAGACTGCAATAAATTGGGAGTTCTGGGCAATTGACCAGTTACGTCAATATTAGGGGAGATAAATCATCACTAAGAACCCTGAGATAAACTCTTAGCGAAACATTATTTTTAGCTGGTTGGTCTTTTTAGTGCACACATGTAATATATGAACCCTGAAATAAACCAGAACCATAATAAAATTAAGGTTTACCTCTCCTAATAAAACATTTCTCCACACTTCCACATTACTGTGTTTTTACCACATAGAAGCAAATGAAACAGGGCACAGAAAACAGGTATTCCCCAAAGCACTTACAGTGGAATCATGTAGCTGCCTTTTAAGTTTTTTGTAACAACAAAGCTGATGTTTACTGTGTGTGAAAACCACTCACTTTCTGAACAGAACAATCTGGAAATTAACTGGTCTGATTGTGGAGTTCATGCTGAGTCGTATCTAGAGCTGTAATCACCAGCAGGAACTTCTTTGGAATTCAAGAGCACAAACTGACAGAAGATGACGGCACACTTGGCCATTAAAGACTTAAACGGGTGCCCAAAACCTTCGCTGGCAGTAGCAACACACAGCAGAAGTCAGAACTCAGTAGATGAGCTCTTGTTCTGGCTGTTTGATACATTCTGATTTATTTCTACTGCTTTGCAACACCCTTGCACCACCTACTACTTCATAGAGGTTACACCAAGTCCCCTGATTGAAGTGTGTTAGAGAAATATTCTACATGCAAACACACACACACACAAAGACACACTCAGAAGGAGACAGCAAGCTCTAAGGACACTATTGTTAATGATGATACTTGAAATGTTTCTAGCAAACAGTTTCCAGCCCTTCTCTTCTTTGGTGGGAGTGGCGAGAGAGAAGATCTACCTTTCTCAAACTGTTCAAATACCTGAATGTTCATCCACACACAGAAAAAGTCCAGAGCATTGAACCAAAGAGACATCTCCTGGGGCTTCCAATTTTCTCCCTTGTGACTGGAGATACCACATCCTACATGTAACTGAGGTCCCCCTAACACAGCAGATAAAAAAGCTGTGTCAGTTTGAACTGAGCTCAGCTGATTTGTCCTCTGCCCTAACTGGAAGACTGTCCCAGGGCCACCCTGTCCTCTCTGTTGGGAAATTCCTTCCAATTTTCGGCCTGAATTTTACACATGGGTAGTCTATGCGCATTTGCTCACATGCCAACTTTGCATTGCCCTTTGACTCAAATAGCTGTGGGTTGCTTTTTTTTTTTTTTTAACTCCAGAGCCTTTACCCCACAGTGCTTAGAATTAGCAACAGTATTCCCTGGCAGGTTTGTTTTCCCTCTTGGGTAGACTTAAACACACTTTTGTTGTGTCCTCTGAGCAGATAGTTCCCATAGCGTAGGAACACGCAGTTAAGGTCATTTGGACAGCCTTGGACCAGATCCTCCATGGGGTGGACTGGTATAGACACAGCTTTGGATTGTTCAGGAGCAGAAGGCTGCAATGAGACTCTCAGCATCCTATGAGCCCTGAGTTGAGCTGTGAGAAGAAAAGGGAGCATGCGGTCGATTTTCATACTTTGCTGAATATGAAGGTGGCAGTTTCTGTCGTGGCCTAGCACCTCCAAATGTTAGCAGTACCCAGCCTGGTTATTTTTGCATTGTGCAGAGAAGTGTGCTTGAATCTCTAAGTATATGCATATTTAAATTGAACTCTCCAGCTTATGAGAAAGCTCTGCTATTTTCCATTTCCCAGTATCTCATATATACTCTAAAACTCTCCTGAAATTGGGAATTTTGATAGGGATTAACTGGTGTTGTCAGACATGGGAATGGAGTTTATGAAATTGATGTTTGACAGGAGGAAGTGGAAGGGTGAAATACACATTTCCCTTTTCTAAAGTTGGATTGATGACAGCTGTTTGGGAGACAGGTAAAATGAAACAGGGTGGTTTGCAATCTGCAGTTTTCCGACCAGACTCAGGCGATCTTGAGGAGGAGTTTTCTGATTACAGGAGTTGGCAACAAAAAATAAAGGAATAAAAAGTGATTTATTGGAGATTACTATAAATTACTCTTGATACTGAATGAACAAATTGTACACTCTCACACACAGGTGCAGGAAAATGCCAGAAGGTCTTGAAACCACAAGAAGAATTTGAGGACAGTGTTACATCCAGAGTTACCAGACCTTAGCTGAGATCCTCACAGAGGCTGGAGCTGTTGTGATCCTCACTGTCTATGTTTCTGCTGGCAGCTGCTACAGCAGGAGGCATCAGGCTCCATACACATCCCCGGAGCTGACTGACTGCAGTGTGCTTGGAGTGTGTTCATTCCTGCTCAGCCTCTTCTGAAATCTGCCTCCCCCACTTCTCACAGATTCCTTTAAAGCCCTCAGAGATACACTGTGCTGTTATTAGATGTTTCTACAAGGGAAGGGACAGATTATGGGCATCAGCTGATGTCTGTGGTTTTCCTTACTCTTTCATTATGAATGTAGAAGAGAGGACCAGGTCCAGCTTTGATTCATATTGCTGCTGGTTCTGTTCTTTTCTGTTCTTTGTTAGCATTATACCCCTTCATTTCTGGTAACATCTTGGTTTAGCTACAGTTAATATTTTGCCAAGCAATTCAATGATGGTTTATTTGTTCTGTCTAATTTTTCAGAAATGTCTGCTGCAGTGGGATAGTAAACAGCTTTTGTAGACTCAGTTTTACCATTAACTATACTCAAAGGGATTTTTTTGTTGTTGTTATATCAAATATGCAGTGAATACCCAGTTTCAGTTTTGTTTTCAAAGATATCATTGCAAAATAATATGCCATCATTAAACAGAAATTGCTTAATCCCCAGTACTTGACTACAGAAAAATTGACTGACAGATCAGTTCTGGATCAAAAGCTGAGTGCTGAGAAATGCTAGTGTGGGAAAGATTATATTTATACTTTCTCTGCTGTAAGTCATCTTCAATGATGCTGCTAAATGTTCATCTATGTTTCAAGAAGGTATGAATCACTTTAGTGATTTCAGTTAACGTGTGAAGGTGGAAAGGGAGCTTAGAAAGAAAGAATTTAATGTCCTTCAACCCTGCAGAGTGTCAGGGAGCTTACTCAGCTCTCTTCTTTAGTAGCCTGTTTTTGTAGTGAGGGAGAATTTTTCTACAGATGACAAAGCAAGAGACTCATTTCAATGTCAAATGCTGAAACAAAAGACATTTGCCACTGTATGTGTAATTCAGAGACCAGGAGATGGATGAGCAAAGAGACCATTTCAAATTAAACAATATAGTAAGAATAACCTTCTTTCTGAAGAGAAATTGAATGTTGTCATATGGAAACTGTTCTCAAAATAATATTGTATCAGTAGGGATTAACTTCATTTTTCAAAATGCTAGGTATACACCTGTGCCCCTCATTCATACTTGCACATACTCCCACAGCTGTAGGAACAAATTGGATATACAGATAACAAGGAACTGAAATTTTATGCTGATTGCTGTTCCAGCTGTGAACTTGAGCACAAGAGTGTGTGTACGTTCCGTGGCAGTTGTGCTCATCTTGGTGTGTAAGGCCTTCAGTGTAATAAGGTATTTAAGGTGGTGCTTCAGGGAAACGTCTACTTTTGAAAGTGTTCTTATATTGAGGATATGATTAAGAACTATTCTTGAACAGGGAAGTTTCCATTACTCAATGCCTGAGATATAATTTAAAGGCTGTAAGTGATCTTACAGTTGCCCTTTCATATATATATTCAGTAACACTGTATTCTTACAGTTCAGGAGGTTATTTGTACCTACAGCTCCCTAAATAATTTTCAGCAAGGTTTGATCTGTATTTCTGATTCCAAAACCACTTCCACAGAAGTAATATCAACAGTACTACATGTTTTTCAGCAGTGCACTTCAAAGCATGTTACAAACGAGAGTAAGTGTAAATATTTTCATAATACAGAGAGAGGAGAAAAGAGGCAAGTACCTTCTTGGCTGCACATTAGACCTCTCTCAAGGTGATAGGCACAAGTCAGGTTCCCGTGTTCTGAAAGTGAAGTACCAGGCTGTGAAACTTCCTTCTTGGTAAGCTAAGAGTCTTGTCCCAACCCCCTCTGGGCAGAGGGGCTGGAGCTGGGTGCAGAATCCAGCTGTGAGGTTGTTCAAGTGACAGTGATTCTCACTTGCAGTACTTGGCCACTTGCATTTCAGTTTCTTGTAGAGCTAACCTGTATTGCTTTCAGCAAGGCAGGGTTTTCCTAAGCCATCAGCAGCGGTGTGGTGTGGAGATCCTTTGATTACAGAAATGTTTCCCATTGTGACATGCACAGGCTGGGCTCTGTTAGCATTGCAGTTAAACAGTTGGGAGGTGCAGCTTCCTTAGCAAATTTTGGAATTTCTTCTCCAGCACATACTTCTTGTTTCCGTCACATGAAGAAAGAAAGGAAACAGCAGCACCTCCATTGCAGCTCAAGGCAATGAGCAGCTAGCTGATCCTGAGTTAACTGTATGGCTGAAAGCCACGTGCAGAGGAAACAAACTTGAGGAAAAGGAACCTCAGCTTTGTTATACCTGGATTGATTACAGGTCTGTATTATACACTCTAGTGTTATATTAGATATTGTGTTAAAATTAAAGCGGTATTTTACAGATTTTTGCTTTTAATTTGTGTTGATACTATTTGCAAAGCCAGACCTTGTAATTGCCAGTAGATGCAGCAACCCCATACACTAATCCTCTTACTCTGTCTTCGACTCTTCCATTTTAAGCTATTTGTTTTGTTTGCTGCTTTTTTAAAGAAAAAGAGCTTTGCTGCCTGTTAGATATTAATGCACTAAAAGATTCTCTTCCAGAACTTTATAAATCCTTCCTTGTAATTATTTCTTTTTATCTTTCTTCCTCATATGGCGTCTTAAGCCTTTTTTGTTTCAGAGCTCTACAACTCCTCAAGGTACAGTATTCATCACTACTGATAGAGATGGATTAACGTGGATTCATTAAGCTGCAGCCAACACAGTGTCTTGAATGTGATGGTTTTACATAATGCCCTAAATAGCATGACTGGCGCATTTGAAGTGACCCAAGAGATTCCAGCATTTTTGGTATCAGCTTTTCACGAGGTTAGTCATCTCCCATTAATTCCCTTGTAAATATCTTGGAGGAAGGATACTGCCTGTTGTTTAAAGGCTGTACATAAAGGCCTTTCACGTGAGACTGAGGATATGTTTCTGCCATACAGCAGTTTGGCAACAAAGCTGGCATAGAAAGGTCATGCCCCTACTCACTTCTATTTGCCTCTTCTGCACGGTGTGTTACCACTCCAGTGGGCCAGGATGACAGGAGCAGCACTGCCAGCAGGGTAATGGGAATGTTCTGCATTAAAACAAATTGTGCCTGAAGAATCTCTGGTATCCCTTTAATACAGTAAGAGTCTATCACATAAATGCAAGTTATTTATTTGGAATGGCATAAGCACTGAAGTGAGACTAGCACAGGGAAGCTAAACCCTCAAAATATGTATTAGTGATGATTTATCCTAGTACAGAGTGCTATCAACAGCTGCATCTAGAGTACTTTACTTGAAGTATAAACAAAGATGCACATTATGCCCTTTGAAGGAGCCTTTTTAAATTCATTTCTTCAACACCAAAGGTGTCTCTTGTTAAGAGTAAACATAGGAATCCTCCAAGGAAATTAACAAAATAAAGCCTTATACAATTAAAATATTGGTAGGATCAACATAGCAGTTAGTACTAAAATACATAGCTCAGTATCACTTCTGTGGCTCCCCAGGCACCCCTCTCAGAAGGGCTTTGAGGAAATCTGTAGGGAACATATCTGATCTTTGATGAAAATGACCATAAGGAGTTAAATCTCGAGAGTAGGAGGTTTCTTTTCTTCCTTAGCTTTTCTAGTGACAAAATGCCTATTGACCTTTAGGCTGGCAGCCATGAGCTTGTGTGCAGAATCGCTGAATGTGGCTACCAAAGGTGCCTTGGCTTCAGAGCTCCACCCCTCCCTTGCACACTCAGCCATTCCAGCTATGACTGCGTAGTCACAGGGCTGTGACATGCTGTTGCATGAGATTAAGAGAGCTCTTTGCAATACACTGGAACGATGGGAATGGGCCCTGTATTCATGGGTGAGGCTAAACAAAACTTCCAGGAAAATGAGTCTGTCATTTCACCGACAGATCATGTAGCTCCCCATACAGTAACCCACAGTGGGGGTCACTGTGATGCCCTGCTCCCTGCTCTCTGTCAGTCTGTGCAGAAGCTGGCCTGGGACAGTCAGGAAGAGAAGCCATAGGAATGGGAGAACAGCTAATATTTTAGGATCCAGGTTTGACTGAAGAGAAAGCATGCATTGTTAGCTTTGCAGATGTATCCAACAGGATACACCAAACTACAGTCACATGTACATAATTGACATCCAAACTCTTTCAGAGGCAGCATCATCCTGCTTTTGGCTTTCCAGAGGTGTCCTTTGTTGCTTTCTAAGTGCCAAGAACAGATCGGAATGCTCTGTGAGACTCCACCTGTTCTGGTCAGAGCAAGGGTAAAGACCAGGTTATCCAAACTGATGTGAATTTTCATTGCCAGAGTAGGACAAGCTCTTAGTTTTCCCAAACACATACATGCCCAGGCACTGTCACTGGTAGCGTGTTCTCCAAGATATTGAGTACCTGTAACCTAAGCACTCTGCAGATCAAGACTTGCCTTGGGGTTAAATTTTCATCAGCCTCTTCATAAGACAGGTAGTGAACCCATTGTGAAAACCCATTGGTGGCCCCCACGCAGTTGGCAAATGCTGTGTTTGAAAGTCAGCTGGATTTTTAGGAACGTTGTTTCTGCCAACAGGCATTGATAACCTGCTTTCATAATTATAGCACAAACGTCACCTTCCCGCAACCTGACACATTTCTTTGCCACGCCAAACAGATCTGTCCTGCACCAGTATTGGATCTGGAATTCCATACTGCCAGGAACCAAAGCTTTCCAGCATCCACTTTCTGACAAAAAAAAAAAAGGTGAAAAGGTGGTGCACACGGTAAAGAGTTTTCCTGCAGATTTGAAGAGACAGAGGGATGGAGCTGCCTTGGTACCTGTGACTGTGAGCAATCAGGCTTTTGAAAGAAGCCCAGCGTTTTCCATGGGGTTTTCCATGAGGTTGGTCCATAGTCCAGCACACAAGAGCCAGCCAGAGAGCTCTTCTCCACAGTGATTGCAGTCAGGCTGCTGGCCAGGGTTCACATCCGCCACGGCTTAGCACAGCTGGGCTGCAGGCGTTTCTGGGTGATAGCCAAGTATTTTGTGTCCTACCATTCTTGGCTGCCCTTTTATATTTTCTTCTTATCAGATCCCAGCATACAAGGAACTTGCAGTGGATTTTTAGGTAATTGCTGGAAACCCATTTGTCACAGCATTCCCCCACATGGTGGCATTGCTTGCAAAAAGTATCTGCTGATTCCCAGTGTGTGATGTTTTGTTCTCAGGTGCTTTGGCCAGAGCTCTGCTGCCTCAAGGGAGCATTTACCACCAGACATGCCTGCTCCTCTTCACTTACTCTGAGAATGAATGCTCTTCCAGATCAGACAGACCATGGAGGTCTCCAAGACCAGGAACCCTGCTCAGGAGCTCTCAGGGAAGCTGTGTAGGAACTGCAGAAAGCAGCTACTGGAAAGGTTCTACTGACTCTCCTTCTGTCATCAGTGGTGCAGACCAGCTGTCAGAGGAGTGGTCACACTGCTCTGGAGTCACCATGGAGTGACAGAGGTCAGGCAGGCACAAATGCAGGCTGCTCCATGACAATCCCTGCAGGGATGCACTGACTGAAGAAAGCCAAGGAATTTGGAAAGCCTCTGTATGAGATGTCTAATGGACACATCTCAGTACAGAGAAGAAGTATTGGTAAGTAAGTGTGCATTATGGTGGATGACCCCTGGGCCTCCTCAGGTCATCCTTCCAGGAGCAGAGTGAATGTCAAAGTGAGATCACAACAGCCAGAGTCTCACAGTGCACGAAACCTCAGTGAAGTACAGGCAGGCTGGAATTAGCAGGCTGAGTCACTCAGCCAGGAATCAGTTGTCAATGTGGTCGCTGTTGAACGAGTGTAATGATGACAATCTAAACAAGGGCTGCTTTTTGGCAAGAGTCGAGATACTGAAATGGTTTGTAAATCATTTGCAGGATTTCCTACCTACATCTTTTCAGCAGCATAAGTGGATTAGACTACTGGTCCTTCTAGATAGCATCCTGCTGCAAAGGGGTTGTTACCACACACTTCAAGGAAAGATGAAAGGACAGTGATGGTAGATGGTGTGGGATAGCCAGTCTCAGAAAACCTATTCCCAAAACTGCAGTGATCAGAAGCTGGCTTTACCCCAGAAGCATGAGTATAAATCTCTTCCAAAGCTCTTGTTTATTTTTATGCATGTATTAGCAGTCTTCTTTTGACTTCTGCTAAGATTTTGGTTGTGATGATACTAGGTGGGAAGGGATTTGGTCGAGTAATTGCATGCTGTGCAAAAAATTTATTTCCTTTTTATCAGTTTTAAATGTATCCTTTTCCAATTTAATTGAATATTCCTTTGTGTTTGTACTGTGGAAGGGAGATCAGCAGCATGTATTTGTGAGTGGATTTGCTGGACGGGCTGGGATTGGTTTCCCACTGCTTCAAACCAGGGGAAATCACAACAGAGCGGAATACGCAAATTAAGGGTTCTGGTTAATCAAACTTGATAGTAATTTGGAACAAAGAGAAAGTCTTAGGGGAGTTAGTCCTTATAACACACCTATATTTTTCTCTCTATCTCCCTTCCCCCTTTTTCTTTCAGGAATTATTCAATACAGTATCTTATGAGAAACTTACCAATTTCTAATTGAGCAAGCTGGTGGAAGGTATCCCTGCTCGTGGCAGGGAGGTTGAAAATAGATGATCTTTAAGATCCCTTTCAACCCACACCATTCTGTGCTTCTATGACTGAAAATCAAGGCAAAAATCAAGGCAAAATCAATCAAATATCTTAACCCTAATGCTTTCTTCCAGTTGTAAAACAGGCACCAGAACATCCCTTATTAAAGGGGCTAATTAAGTATGATCCCTTTTTCTCTCTTGTAAAGGTTATTGGAAAACAACCCAAGCAACGTCTTTGTTATATTTTTGCTGAGAAAGTTCCCTCTTTGGCAGGGGAAGGGTAATTGTGATAGCAAGCTGCTTCTGTTCCCAAATTCCCTGATGTGCTGGGGTCATGTTGCATATTTGCACTCTGCTTTAACAAGGAACAACAACACAGACAGAAGGGCTTATTTTTGGTGTCACTACATTTAGAGCAGATGTTATAGGCTCAATTATCCTGGTACTTCAGCTGTAGCATTGCATTATTCTCTAAGCTCCGTATCTTTGGCTGAAATTGTTTTGTTGGAAGACAATGCTTTCTGAAAGCTGGTGCTTCTGCTCCTCCACTTAGTATAGCCTGACAGCTACCTTCAGTAAGCAAATTTATCATTTTGGATTGCTTCTGCACCATAGCTACAAATCACATTGAATGTGCTGCTGAACAAAACACGTTTTTTAATGTGGAGCATCTGCCCATTATAAGAACATGCAGCATTTTAACGCAAGATCATTAGTCACTGAGAATAAATTGATAGGTTATCAAGTTCTGCATATTTCAGTCAGAGTTCAAAAAAGCCCTACTTGTGTAATGCAGGAATATTCTAAGTTCAGCATCCTCACAGTATAGTTGAGTATCTCCATTTATAACAATGTTGTGAAACAGAAAGACATGTCCCACAGCTCCTGAATCACAGCCTTGAAATGCAGCATGACAATTATTTCATTTCAAGGCCAATGGTGATGAGCTCTGTCAACATGGCAAGTAATTAGAAGAAATAGGGATCACTTGACTCACCTTTTCTTCCTGCCTTTGCCAGGTCTTTAAAGATACCATTTTCACCATCTAAAGCCTATTCCATTTATTTACTGCATTATATTGTTCTGGAGTTATGTTTATGAAAAGGGACTCTATGTTTTTAATCTGAAGTTTTTT
>VZTT01007392.1:33458-58854 GCA_013400855.1 Buphagus erythrorhynchus
GGCTTTTCTTTTGCAGACACTAAACTGCCCCAGACTAACCAGTACTCACTAAAATTCCCTCAAGAGGCAGCTGGGAAAACTGGTGCCAGTCCAACTAACTGGAACACTCTGCACACATTGTGAAATTCCATATTAATGTGCTTTATTTTCATGGACAACTCTGACCACTGCTCCTTATGCTTGATGGAAAGGAACAAGAATCAGCAAAATTACTGAAATTGGATGTCCACTCCCTTCCAAAGAATGGAAACTCCCAGGAAAACTTGGACTTGTTCTACTCCTCATGGACTGGACAGGGATCAAGGGAAGTGAGGAAATTCCTGGAGTGCTGCTAGGTGGGCAGGACCTACCTGAAGTCTTCTGAATGGTATAAATTTGAAGCAGAGTAAGTTTCTGATGGTCTAACTGGTTCTAATTAATATTTCAAATGCAGTGGCAACTAAAAGTAGCTGTGATTAATCATTAGATCACAAATACCTCACACAGGCATCCAGCATCTGAGCCTTGAAGTTGAATCTGGTCTGATCCATAAAAATATATGTGTTGAACCCTTGAATTAATCATTCTATTCCTTCTCTGTTTTCAAGCTAGTTTGGTTTTGTTGTTTTGATTTTTTTTTTCCTTTTGGACAATTCTAATAAATTTTATAAATTTTTTGAACCTGCTTTTGAAAAGCGTTCTCTTGTTCCATTCCTTAGGTGTTTAAAGGAGTTTTCCAAGGAAAATCAACACCAGACCAGGTGCTTGGCCTGGATTTGGGGACCCTGGGCATGGCCTGGTGCAGTGTCTGCAGCCAGGGGGTGACATGTGGGGAGGGAACCTGCCCCTCCTGGCTGGCACCTGCATGGTTTCGGTGTGTTAATATGATTAAAGGATAAAAAATACTAAATGTTCCCTTAATAGGAGAAAATACTCAGCATTGACAGTAGTGATTAAGTTCCATTAAACAGTTGTTAGTTTGGACACCAGGTGATTAGTACATCCAAACCACTTCATTTCCAGGCTTTGGCACCTTGGTCATTACTAACCCAAGCCATAAAGTTCAGTGAATCAAGTTGTAAATAGTTTTATTGGTCCCATGTTGGAAAAAAAAAAATAAAAATGGAGGGTTGTGAAATTCCTGGATGATTTCAGGTTATGTATTTCTTAAGTCCTCGTGTTTCTGTTTTCTGTTCTTTAGTTATTCATCATTGCAGAGGGTTTAAACTCTGTTTCTGTTTTGGCAAGCACTAAATCCAGTGGTCTAATTGAGAGTAAAGAGTTGTACTCCTAAATTAAATAAACCAAATGGAGAGAAGATTGGAGATGCACACAGCTACCAACATGCCATGGTTATCCAAGGGAGGAATTTCCTCAAGGACAGCAGTGGAACAGCTTTTACAGCTCCTAGAGAAAGGTCCACAGTTACCCACATGCTGCTAATTATTGAATAAAACACAGAACCTCATGTTTCTGGTTTTTTGCTGAAAATAATTTTCACATTTTTTGAGAATTATTTCGTGTCCATTTTATGATAAGCTGTCTTTCCATGTAGCTTTTAGTTATTTACTTCTATTTTTAACGAAAGTTTAGGAATTGAGTTGTATGTCCTGGGCATATTTCAAGATGTCAGTGCTATACAACAAGGCTCATTTTAATACCTCTAAAGTGACTGGGAGCAAATTTTTGGTTTCTCCAAACCAATTTGAGGATTAGAAAGATGTGCTGGCTTCATCCTGCTTTAGCTTTCAAATTGCCATGTGTCCTGTTAAGTCTGTTTATGATTCCAGTGACCCTTGCATCACTCCCATGCCACTTTACAAATTGCTGCCGAGCTGTTTATGGCGAGGTGCCTTTCCCAAATGTAAGCGATTTTTTTCCAGGAGCCTGCCCAGAAACCATCAGCTTTTATGGTGTGGTCAGAGAAATGGTGTGTTTTTAGCAGGGTAAGATCCCTCAGAGTGCATGTGTGTGCCTGCAGAAGCTGTGTGTGTGTGCAAGGCAAGGCAGGACAGCTCCATAACTCCAGGGAGAATGGAGGAGGTGACTCCGAGTCACCCACTTACTCACTGCCACACACTGTGGGAAACCTGTATTTTGTGGTTTTGCCCAGTCCTTTTTAGGCCAAGGCAGGCAAAAATACACACATCCCCCTCCTCATTACAGAATTTATCACTTGTGCAAAGCAAGCTCAGTGTCAGCTGCCAGATGAGGAGCTGCATTGGGAACCCCAGCTAAGGCACAGCAGGTGCTGAGCTGGCAGTTTCACAGCAGATTGTGAAATTTGATCACACAATGGGAAATAGAGCCACTCCTTGAGGGCAATATCTGGAAACATAATGGGGAACCACCCTTCAAAGGTGATCCGGGTAATAATGGGGCTTAGAAGCACTTTCTACCTGCTTTGCTTAGAAAATTATGAAAATTTTTAATAGTGTTACTGGTTTTTGCACAAGCACACTATATTTAGCTGTACCTCAACTGGTCCCTGAGCTCAGACACACCCAAGGCAATAAACTGCCCAGTGCCACCACCACCAAGGTGGAAACTGGTCATGAAATTCTCAATTCTCAATTCTCCTGTGTCCTGGTCTTCTCTTCTCTTCTCTTCTCTTCTCTTCTCTTCTCTTCTCTTCTCTTCTCTTCTCTTCTCTTCTCTTCTCTTCTCTTCTCTTCTCTTCTCTTCTCTTCTCTTCTCTTCTCTTCTCTTCTCTTCTCTTCTCTTCTCTTCTCTTCTCTTCTCTTCTCTTCTCTTCTCTTCTCTTCTCTTCTCTTCTCTTCTCTTCTCTTCTCTTCTCTTCTCTTCTCTTCTCTTCTCTTCTCTTCTCTTCTCTTCTCTTCTCTTCTCTTCTCTTCTCTTCTCTTCTCTTCTCTTCTCTTCTCTTCTCTTCTCTTCTCTTCTCTTCTCTTCTCTTCTCTTCTCTTCTCTTCTCTTCTCTTCTCTTCTCTTCTCTTCTCTTCTCTTCTCTTCTCTTCTCTTCTCTTCTCTTCTCTTCTCTTCTCTTCTCTTCTCTTCTCTTCTCTTCTCTTCTCTTCTCTTCTCTTCTCTTCTCTTCTCTTCTCTTCTCTTCTCTTCTCTTCTCTTCTCTTCTCTTCTCTTCTCTTCTCTTCTCTTCTCTTCTCTTCTCTTCTCTTCTCTTCTCTTCTCTTCTCTTCTCTTCTCTTCTCTTCTCTTCTCTTCTCTTCTCTTCTCTTCTCTTCTCTTCTCTTCTCTTCTCTTCTCTTCTCTTCTCTTCTCTTCTCTTCTCTTCTCTTCTCTTCTCTTCTCTTCTCTTCTCTTCTACAGATTTTCACCCCTATTTTTTTCTGGAATTGGAGCATTTTCACACCCTCTGAGCAGCTCCCACTGCAGATATTCCCTGGTGAATCTGTACTCACCCATGTTAATGAACGTGGAACACCCTGCATTAATGCATTGGCCCCATGACACTCGGTGCTACTTGATGTCTCCCTCCTTTCTTCTTGAGATTGGCATAAAGATTGCACCTGTGCTCCTGCAGGTACTTAATGCACACCACAGCCTCTGAATAATGTAGACTAATAGAAAAGACTTCAAAGAACCATAACACAGCTTTAAAAGGGCTGGAAGGAGAGGCCGACGGGAAATGTTATAAGAATTCCACCTTTCCTGCTTAGCTAAGCAGTAATTTAGGAGGACATGTAAAGTCTGCTCGAGTATTTCAAAGAAAACAAAAAGCAAACAAAAGCAGAGCACACTGCCCTGATGCTGGAGACAAAGGGAGGGAGAAGGGAGAGGCTCTCAGCAAATCAGCTGCTCCAGTTTGTAATTTTTAAGTCCTCAGACAGAGGGTGAGCAGGGTAGTGAAAATATTTAGAGAGATTTGGGTGTTATTTGATAGAGGTAAATGCAAAGGGAAAGGAGAGTGGTGTAGCCTGACCTGAGCAAGTCATTATGTGATTGAAATCTGTTACCCAGGAGCTCATTAGCAACAGAGAATAAATACCTTTCCTTCTGGAGCTGTGGATATTCTGCTGGATCTCTATCTCACATCAAATTAAAACTCTGTCAAAGCCACAGGAGGATTAACACCAGGCTGTTCTTTCCAAGACAGTGATTTCCACAGCCACTGGAACCATCAGTGCTGAGGAATCAATGACCAGCAGACACCAGAATTATTTGGATATTTGGAACTGAAAAAAAACTTCTGCAAGTCAGTGAATTTGGACGTTTTATGAGTCAAAATTACACTGCACGCTGTCCTCGTCTCCTAATAATTAGGGTAGAGAAAGAAAAAAGATTTTGAGGAGAACAATTTTAGAGTGAAATTCTCTCATTTTCACTCTCATGGGACCAGTACAGAGAACCCACCAGAGGGGGGTTCCAGAAATGCAGTTTTTGCAAAATGTAAGCAGGGAACAACACAACAAAGGTTTCAGAGCAAACTGCAGGGGCACACATTGATTAACTGCTCTGTCTGAACCCAACCTCATTTATGGCACCGAGAGATTGCTTTGGCAAAGTGCCTTTGGGTGTTTGTCAGTTTGGTCGTTAGGAATTTATCTGCTACGGAAAGTCAGCTCCAGCAGAATAGGGATTAGATATGTAACAGGATTACATAATAGGCTTTTAAAAAGAAAAATCTTGGGCTGGACATTCCAAGAATACTTGACTCGATAATAACAACATAATTGCTACTTTAAGATAAGAGAAAATCAACTATGCTGATTTCTCTGATTATTTATTGTAAGTGAGCACATGGACAAGCAGTTGATACCTGGAAGACAGAAGCAGTGACTTATAATTAAAAAAAACTCCAGAACACAGGAGTACATTAAAAAAAAAATCTTTAATTCTATCATATATATTTTAGGACACAGGGATTCTCTCCTTTTCAAGGAAAGGTCTTATCATGAACTTGCAGGCTGTAATCTGACATAAATAACAGCGGGGTGGATGTTCTGGGAGAAAAATAATCTTTTTACATTCCTGACAACAGGACTGCAAATAAATATATTTCAAAATAGGATGGGCTGACAGTGATTTTTCTGTGATCACACAACACACAGCTTGCTGTCACTGCCCACAGAGTATATAACAATCATGTACACCTTGAACATTTACAAATATACACGTGGAGAGCTGTGACAGCACAGATCGGTGCATGAAATCAGGAACTCAAAGTCTCTCTCCTTCCTTTTCCATATTCACACCTCTCTCTTTTTTTTTTTTTCCCTTGCTGCATATTTTAGACTTACTGGAAAAGCACTGGGGGGAAAACACCCCTGCAGAGGCAGAAAATCTAAAGGTGGGAGGGCTGGAAAGCCAAAAGTCACCTCACCTTCCTGCTGGGGTGACAAAACTGAGCAGCAAATGGGCAATATTAGTGCTGCTGTCACCAGGAGGAGTTTGCTTGTCCTTTTCCACAGACCAGGCTTTTCTCTGAACCACTGCCCTGGGGGTGATGCTCCTGCTCTCCTTGCAGCTCTGCCAGGAGCTGCTCCCTCCCCACCTTAGGGGCAGGTCCCTGTCTTGTTTGCCCACGATGGGAAGGTTTGCAGCTGGAACAAGGATGAAGCCCAGGTGTTGATGGCCAGAGTTATGGTCAGAACTCCCAGAATGTTGAGTACAAACCCAGCTTTGGCCTAGAATTTTAAAAGAGAAGCGTTGTTAGCAACCCTGAGCACTTTTTGCCTTCCTTGATGGTTAAGGATGGTTTGCGTGGTTTGATTTTCTCTTTGGAGTTTTTTTCACGTCTCCACCAAATTATATTTAAGTTGGTTTGCTTCACAAATATAATTTGTATAAAGGGAAAGGTTTCCATTGGATAAAACTCTTAAAACTAGAAGTCTCAAAATCCTTTTAATCCACTTGACTTCTGACCTGTTATTTCTCTCTAATTTTACTTTGGGTTTCTGCTTGGATCATTTATAAGTTAGGAAAGTTATCAAGAGAGGGGGCACTGCTGTTCTTGCATCTTTAGTGATTTCTTGAGGCACCAGGGCACTCAGTGAGAGGTGCCAGGCTGTTCCCTGTCCCTGCAGAAGGACTGTCCAAGTGACAGGGCTCTTTGACACCCTCATGCTCTGTATTTAGGTTTTTCAAGCAGTTAGGCATTGACAGCTCCTATTATAAAATTTTCAAGAGGCCCTGGATGTTCTTTGAAAGCTCAGTAGCACCTTTCTAAGATTCTCAGAGTGTATTAGAGACAGTGTGACCCTTTATTAATGCACACACATCCTCTTTCCACTTGACATAAGCGGGGCACACTGACTTTTCTAACGCTCCCCCAGGAAGAACCAGCATTAGGAAAAGGAAAGATCAAACCTAGGGGTGAAAATTCTAAGTAGAAAGTGTTGTTTTGGTTTTTTTCCTTACCATATCAATAACCTTGAGCTGTCCATAGGAGAAGACAATGGCATTGGGAGGAGTTGCCACAGGGAGCATGAAGGCCAGCGATGCAGCGAGTGTGCAGGGCAGCATGACATAGAGAGGGTTGAGGCAAATTGCTTCAGCCTGTGCACAAAAAGGGAGCAGAGATGATGGTTTTCATACCCAGAAATGCACAGAAACCTTTTGGCTGAAATCTGGTGGTATTTGTCCACGTCAGAAGGCTCATTCTTCCCCAAACACTGCAGCCACTCATATTTTGGTGCTGCTTTAGACTATGCAGCAAATGCAAGAATTGATTTTGTGGTCAGGGCTTTGTGTTGCTGCTGTCTAAATGGATAAATAATGCTTATATTCAGCTCTAAACCCTGGCTTCAAATTGGTTAAGAACAAAATTAAATTATCAGGGGAGGCAGGTGAAGCTCTGAAGGTGAGAGCTTTGGTCTAGGGGTTGGCTGGGCAACCTAAGCAAAAAGATTTTGGAGGAGCTCATTCCAGTTTCTATCTGGAGCCAGCTTTTCAGTTTGTAGAACTCTGTCTACCCCAGCAACAGGAACCTCCTGTGGAAATGCAGAAGTCTGAATTGGGTCATGCTATCACCTTCAGAGAGTTCTGGAAGGCTGGTGGTGGGGGTGAAATAAAGCCAAGGAAAGTTGCAGACAAGGAAATGCTGCTGATGTCTCTGTGCAGAGCAAATTGGAAAAAACAAGTACAGCTGGCAGTGACCTCATGTTTAGGCCAGAAGGCAAAGTCTTCGTGTGCCAATGAATTTAATCCCTTTGCTTTACACCAGCAATGATTTTAGAAAGGTTGAACTAAGCATGGTGTGTGTTCATATGTGCACACACAGATTTTTGCTTTAAGTCTCATACCCCCTGATAGGATACAGGAACCAGTGCCTGGATTTGCCAGCCAGTTGGTTTTGACAAGTGAGGAGCTGAAAACCATCCTTACAAGAGTATTTTGAAATGCTGGAGCTCACCATTGAGGCCAGAATGGGGAGGAAGAGGGTGGTGGTGGCCACGTTGCTGGTGCACTCGGTGAAGGTGGCGATGAGGAGGCACAGCAGGAAGGCAATGGCTGGGTGGGGGACGTTCTGCAGAGGGGTCAGTTTGCTGCCCAGCCATCGAGACAGACCAGACTCCTGCAACAGAGCAAGGAGGGATGCCAGGCTGGAGAGGCAAGGGCCACATGGATGTGCTGTTGCAGTTCTCCTCCCAGTTCAGCATCCCTTCTCAGAGCAGCTCTCATGCAAACTGCTGGCTGCAGAAGAACACAGCCAGTGCTCACAGACAGGATTTTTCAGCAGGTTAAATGAAAATGAGCATTATTTCCCTTCCAAGGAATTGGAAAGTAGGAGATCCTGCATTTACAGTGCATTATTGACAGTAAATAATTATTTCTCTGTTCAGATCATTACTTGTATGGGATCAATATTTGACACGCTTTTTTTAATAGAAGCAAAGGTATTTGAATTAATTTCCTAAAATATTTTTCTATATCTCTTATCAGATGCTGTAGTGATTTAATGTCATTTCATCACATTTCCTGAGATCTTGATAATTGTCTGAATCTTTTCACACCCTTCATCCTTGTCAGTCACTGGAAGTAGCAGCATCCTCTCTGTCATTCTGGGCTTTCTGCAGAAGTTTTTATGTATTTGCTTCTTTATTCTAGGATAAATTAATATGATTTCTTGAATATTTCCTTTTCCAAATATGTACTTTTCCATTTTAATTTTGATCTTTGAATTCTAAACTGTTATTTCTAGGCACTTGAAGCCTTTTAGAATTTCTTTATTGTCTACAGATTTAACAAAATGGATTGTCTGTTCCATCACTTAAATCATTACTGAAAAATAATGTGTAGCACTGGATTCATCCTGCAGATGTTTTTTACCTGCTCCTGAAGTTTCTCTAGCAAGCTCTAAATTTCTCTTTTAATAGTTTAATTGAGATCCTATTTCCATAAATCCTCGATTTGAAATACTTTGGAGACCCCTCTTGGGTAAATCATCTCCTCACGCTGGCCTGCATCAATTACATTTTATTTAAAAGAACCTTTAATGTGCTGGGGCACTTTCTTTATCAGCCACTTTTCTAAAAGCACAGTTAATTGTGCTGCCCTGATTGGCAGTGCCATCCCATGGCATGGGGAACAACAAGGATTTGTCCTGATCCCAGGGCTCCAGGAGCTGGGGAAAGGAGCATTTGATGCTCCCAGTGTGCCCTCTTGTGTCCTGGGCCAGCAGGATGGAAAAGGAACCATCCAGGAAGACACAAATCCCAGGTGAGCAGAGCAATGTTACCTCACTGCCTTTGGCCAAGGCAAAGCCACCTCCCAGCAGGAACACGATGTTCCAGGGCATCTTCTCCTGGACATCTTTCCAGCCCAGCAGGGGTGGAGGTGCCCGGAACCTTGCCCTGCCCCCTGGAACCCAAAAGAGATTTTGTGAAGCCACCTTACACTCTCATAGAAAGGAGAACTTGGTGTGAGGTGAGTTTGGTGTGACTATCAGGAATCCCTTCTGTCAGCAAACTCTGGAATTATCTCCTGGAGCAAACGCTGGGAGCATCAACAGAGGTTTCAAAGCCTGACTTGCAAAAGCTGCAGGGAATGATCTGTAGCTGCTCCCAGAAGCACAGTAAGGGTGAGCTGAAGGTGTGGCAACAACTCCCTGTGTTTCTGTAAAGTTGGGTATTCCCTCCTGAGGAATTCCAACTCAGAATCCTTTACAAATGTGTATTACAGGGGCAGGGACACTGCTGGGATAAGAGTTTTCTAATTAGTTAAATGATGAGAAGCAGAGAATTTTATGTGATATGTGTGTTGCCAAATCTAAAGCACGCAGCTGGTAGAGCAGTTTGAAGTGTTATTTAATATTTGAAATTTCCTTTGTAAACCTAAAATGTGAAAATTTCTCTCATACCTATTCAGACAGTTGATTTTTGGTGACTCACCTGTTTCCTGGTTGGAAAAGCCAGAAGGGAGGATGAAGAGCAACAGTGAAATGAAGATGGAGACTGTAGCATCAGTGACATAGCTGCAATAGAGCAGTCAGGTATTTACCAGCTGTGTTTTCAGCTGGGTAGAAATCCAGACTATTTCATTTTAAATGAAATTGAATTTAAAATTTCATTTATAATGAAATTCAAAATGAGGAGGAGAAGTGGCACTACCTTGTGTCACCTTTGTTGAAGAGAACTGTTGCCCAGCCAGGGAAGAACCCAGGTTCTCTTGTAAACCACAGCACCACCAGGAGAATGAAGAGGACCAAAACTTCTATTTCTGCAAATGTCATTTTGCCCAGTTTCTTGCTCTCTTCCTTGATGATTTCATAGGCTTGTTTTTCCTTAGCCTTGGTAGCAGGGCTGGTACCACAACCAAAATTCTTCTTAAAACTGGAAGAAAGTGGATGAGAAACAAGAGTTAAGAATCCAAATTTTATACTCAATCATAATGTCTTTATCTGTATTTATATATTAATATTGAAATTAAATATATTATAATTTGCAACCATGGTGAGTAGGAGCTGCATGTCTTGACAAGATGATCAGAAAAAAGCTTCCTGTCCCTAAAAGCTCATTATTTAAATGTAAAGAAGTGAGATATCTGGGCACATGAAGAAAAAAAAATTACAGAATTACAGAATGGTTTGTGTTGGAAGAGACCCTAAATTCCATTTCATTCCAGCTTCCAGCCATGGACAGGGACACCTTCCATGAGACCAGGACAATGTTAATGGGATTGGCAAGGCTGTTTGATCAATGGGAAGTAAAGAATTGCCAAACTTTTTAAAACAACAGAAAATGAGAATTTTAAAGGAGGAATTTGAAGGTGAAAGTGTAATTTCAGGTGTTGCAGCACTCTTTCCATGTAAAATAAGGGAAGATGGGATAATACAAACATGATAGGCAGAGTATTAAACAGGCAGGCAATGCAGGCTTGTTGAGTGGGGTGATCTGCACCAGAACTAGCACAGAACTAATCCTCTACATCTGAAACAACCCTGGTCACAAAGGCATTTACCAGCTCCCTGTATAAATCAATTTCCTGCTTTGGAGCACAGCAATCTCCTAGGACACAACAGAATGCTGCAGAACAGGTCATATGCACTTAGAGCTCCCTATTTTCATCTGCAGAGTACATTTAGCTGGGATTTGAGCAGATTCCTCAAAGAAAAATGTGCAGAATTTTAACAGGCACCAAGTTCTGGTCTCTGTGGTGTGCCAGGACTTTGTCACCTGCTGTGTGACTTTTCTCATCAATAAAAGGTGCTAAAGAAGCCCTTGGTCAGAGCCCCACCAGCTGGATTTCAGGGGTACTCACTTGAAGCCCAAGTACAGGATCTGCAGCCACATCCATGCCAAAATCAGCAGCACCAACATGGTGGGGCAGGCGAAGGAGAACCAGGAGGCAAAGTTGATGATGCCACCATTTTCCTTATAGATGCTGGAAAATGCAGGTGGCTGTTAGCATCCAAAATTCCACATTCTCTTCTGTCCTTCATTAATGAGTCAGAAAAGGGGAGGTTCTGTGGGGCCCATTAAGGAAGAGAAACTCACTTTCCCAGGAAAGGGACCAAACTGATATTTTCCTTCTCTGTGCTGCTTGGGAGTCAGCTGTAGCAGAAAGCTGCAGTTTGGAGGGTGTGTAATCCCAGACTTACTCATTAATTTGTCCTTGCAGCACCAGATTTGGTGTTGTCCCAGTCAGAGTGGCAATTCCTCCAATGCTGGATGAGTAACAAATACAGAGGGACATTCCCTTGGAGAGTTCCAAGTGTTTATTCTCCTTCACTTCATTTATCTTTCTCCCTTCCTCAGCTGTCAGGACATGAGAATTACCTAGATCCCAAGGAAAAAAAGAGATGCAGGATCTATATTGGACAAGAAAAGGCCTTGGGACTGCATAATTTAATATTTCAAGGCTAGCACACAATGGATTAAAAGCTGAAGGAACCAAAGTTCCTCATTTTAAGGCTGGCATTGTTAATTTTTTGATCTTCTGCCCATTTTCACCGGTTGTCTTGATGCAGAGCAGTTTTTAAGAGGGGAATTTGAAATGTATGGCAAAGTTTGAACTTACTGCTGACACTTGGGCAATGTCTGAACTGCACGTGGTGGGGAGTGAGGCAAGAATTCAGGGAATTATAACAGAGCTGGAGGAGCTGGGCTGAAGGGAACTTTTTCTGCACCAGCACCTGTCTGCTGGCACTGAGATTTCTGTTCAGAAACACTGGAATCACCTCAAAAATGGGGAGAGGGCAAGACAGCTGGTAAAGAGTTATTGTTGCTTGATTGTGTACCTTTGGATTAGAAAGATAATTTTAATCCCTAACCTTCCAGCTGGAAATGGGCCAGAAATCTTGTCTTGGGAATTCCCTATTATATGATAAGTTACACCGTAGATAATAATTGAACTGGCAGAATTATGCAGGGAAAAAGCAAGCCTGATGTAAAAGCTTCCCCTAGTGGAGAATTTGTATTTTTTTGTCGGTTTGTTGAGTGGTTATGACTTATTTGTATTTTTGATTTAATTCAACCAAGTCAGTAGCTCACTGTGGCTTTCCCTGATTCATGGAAGAGCCTCATCAGTGCTGTGTGGAGCAGGCAGGATGCTTTGGGGACAATCTTCTTTTAGAATTTACTAGGATCTGTTGTGGCAGAAGAAAGCACCAGGCCATCCTCCATCACTCTGAAGAGAAAACCACCCACAACCCACTCACCGTTTTCCTCTGGCTCTTTGAAGGTGTCAGGTGACTTTTCCTGCAGCTCAAAGGCTCTGTTGGTGTGTTCAGACACTTGGCCAGTGCTCTCAGTCTCCAGTTCTGACTTGTGCAGCTGCTCCATCACCGCCTGTGCTATGGGGACCATCATGGCAGTGGTGGCTGTGTTGCTGATCCACATGGACAGGAAGGCTGTCACCACCATGAAACCCATCAGGAGTCTGAAATGAGAAGGTTTGGAAAAGCTGGATCAGAATTCAGCCCTGCAGCGCTTTTGTTTTTTTTAACAAATGCTGGGTTTGGAAAAATCCTCAGCAATCCCCACCCTGCATTTCCTCCCGCCCTGGTTTACTTTGTGAGTGACACAGTTAAGGTTTAACATCGATTTTTCTTTTTCAACCAGTTTTTTGACATTCTTATGGCTAAGAAAGTGCAAGCTGGTAGCTTGGAGCAAGCAGTTTATCCAGTCAGATCCTGCTTATTCCACATCCTTCTGAGGAAGACATTTCTCAATAACATGTTAATGCATTATAATATATTTTGAAGAGGAATTGCAAGCTGAATTTGATCCCAAATGGCAATCAGTTTAAGCCATAAGGAAGATGATCTCTCTTTTTTTTTCTCTTGTTATTTTATTCCACCTCTATTATTTAAGATTCTCTTCTTACTCATCTAAAATTCTAATCCTCGTTTCAGTATTACTCTGTTATTTGTCTCAAAATTATCCTGTAGATGAGATGTAGATTATACATCAGATGAAAAGGGGTTTATCTTTTATGCATTATTCTATTGCTCTGCAATTTCCTTCAGTATTCCCTCTTCTTATGAGCTGAAACAGATTAAACAGGGTGATGTAGCCTGTGCATAGCTTAAAGTTCTAGTCTGGAAAACATTTGTTGTTTTCCAAACAAGCATCCTCATATTTGTTTCTTCACTTTGCAACCAGCAGCAGGCAGTGTCCATGTTTTCTGTGTTCCAGCTGTAGTTTTTCCTGACTGTCCAAAACTGCTCCTGGCCCAGCCTGGCAGCACCTTTCTTTTTCCAGCATTGGGTCTCTTGTTGCTATTTCTCCAGCTAGAAGCCCCTTGGAATTAAAAGCCAAAACAAAATGAAACAAACAAAAAAAACCAAACCAAACCAAAACAAAACAAATACCCATCATGTGTGTAACACCTCAAAGGATCCCCATTTGCAAAGCTTGCCCAGGCACTAACTCACTTGGGCTGTAAGAAAGCATTTGCAGGGGAAGATTTGCAGATTCCCATCAGAGATGGGGTCTAATGCCACAAAATCCTTTATCCCACAGCATTTCCAGCACTGTAACTCACAGGGCTGGCCTGACACCAGTGATGAGCAGGACCCCCAGAGCCACTCGCTTGTGCAGGTTCCACTTCTCAATGGCAATGGCCATCATCAGGCCCCCCAAAAAGAGCATGTTGGTGTCCTTCAAGTATTCCTGACAGACCTGTGAGGTGGGAGAAGGGAGTCACAAGAGAGGGGACACTTTCTGATGGAGTTTATTCCAAAGGCATTAGCAGGGAGTAGCTCTGGGTTGCATCTGAACAGGAATTTGCTTTGATTTCGGATTTGCAGCTCCACCCAGAGCCCTCTGTGGGCTTGTCTAGTCCATGGAGAAGACAGAGAATAAAAATAATAAAGTTAAAATAAAATAATAATACTATCAATAATATAAATATAACGATTATGACGACAATCATAATATAATCTTGGGGAATAATCCCAGAATAAAAGCAGCTGACTGATTAATACATGGAGCAAGGTCTCTTACTGTTGTTGAATCCATGATATTCATTAGTGGGAACAGCAGGACGGGCAGGAGAGCTGTGACAGCCAAAGGCAGGGCTTCTGTGCACCAGAAAAATGCCATCACTATGATGACATAACCACATAATGCCTCCTGCCAGGGGAAGGGGACATGCAATCAGAACATGAACATCTAACCTAGGGCTTTTTCAGAAGCCAAGGCCTCATAATTACATTCACTGCCTGATAAAGGGATTAGAGAAAAGGTTATTTCCTGTGCTTCTCTCCCATCTAGCCTCTGACCCATGCAGCCCCTAACCAAACAACAAACTGTGCAGCAATCTTGTCAGAACTCAGGAGAAGATGAGGCCTTCAGGGGGGTAAAAATAGTACCAGAAGGAAAGAAACATGGGTGACTTTGGACTTTTCATGATAAGGGATTGGCAATCATTGAATAGGCTTCTCAATTGTGCTGATGGTGTTATATTCTGTATTTATGTCCTTGAGTTGTAGTTACTGATCCAATCAAGGCTTCTCCACCTGTTCCTGAGCTTCAGGTCACAGCCCATGTGAACCACGGCGGATCTCAACAGCCTGGACTCCTTGTACTGCAAACACTTTAATAACTTTTCACTGGATTTTTAGCTTAGTAGACACTTTGAAATGCTCACTGGCCACAGATCATTTCATCTTCCACTGACTTTGTCTTGTTTGTTTGAGGAAAGTGTGATCCCCTATTTCACGTCACACTTTTTCTGATAAAACCTTATTCTGCTCTGGACAACCATTCCAAATTTAATATAAAAATGTTTCAGTCATTCCCTGTACACTGAAAACATTCAAAATTACTTGTCACAACAGTGGCATTTGGTTGGGCAGAGAAAGAAATAAGTGGAGGTTTTGGTGTCCTGCATTTTGGAACTTGCACAATTGTGGGAGACACCAAAGCCAAAGGAAGAAAACCATGGATGTGTGGTCTTGCATAAAGGATGTCTCCTAAAATATACTGCTCAGTAAGAATGAAACTGTAGTGATGCTTTTTGAGGCTGGATTACAGAGGAATAAACCAAGGAGCTGGAATAATGTGTGGCAGGATTGAATTTGGGGCGCTTTGGAACACGCTCAGGAATTCTGAATGTGGTGTGGAGGTTACAGAGCTGCTGAAGGGAAAGGATGAGCAGGGAGCTGAGCAGTCCAGAGGAAAGAAGGAGACAGCAATCTAGGTGTGAATTATCAAAGCAGCCAGGCTGAAGAAGTAAGTCTGAGAGATACCCAAAGATGTGAAAATATTCCTTTCTGAGCCTTATTTTTGAACGAGGGTATTAAGAACGTTAATTATTCATCCCACGGATAACTGAGAGCAATTTACCCTTTTGACAATCCCTTTTCTCCATTTTTGTTATTAAATGACACAGATGGATGCCTTTTGAGAGACCCTTGTAGAGCTTTGGGATGTGTCTCATAGGCACAGTGTCTTCCAGCCTGCTGTGAACAGGCTCTCAGTAAAAGCTGGAAAAAAGGTTTTCCCAAAGTCAGCCCTCCTGTAAGGACATTAATCTGCCTTTAAGCAAGATTTTTAGAATTGTTTGCTCTCAATTATAATAGCTCAGTGTCCAGTGCTATGTCATTATAGGGCAGGTTAATAGATCAACAGAATAGAAAAAATGTGAAATTCCACCCTGTAGCTGCTGGCTCACACCACGTGTGAGCAGAGGTTCCAGCTTTTCCTGCTCAGCAGTGGCACAGTGCACAATTTTAAACCCAAAAAAACCCCCTTCTTAAAGGTTTCCTTAAGTTGCAAAGGAAAAAATCCAGGATGTTTTCAATTTTTGTCTTGTTGCTGACTGCATAGAAACCAGAGAGAGTAATTTCCAAAGGGGAACTGAACCAAGACTGCCAAATGATTCTACAAGTAACTCCGAGGACTCACTGTATGTAACAATGCCCGAGTGAGTTTGAACTTGTGGCCTTAGGACAAAAAAACTAAACAATAATATCTCTGTCTCCTTAGATCTTTCCTGATCCTGATCACTTTACTAACTCCTTTGTCTTTCAGTAACAGAAAGTTAACTAGCAAAGAAAAGAAAGGGGTTTTTTTTGTTTGTTTTTTGTTTTTTTTTTTTTCCTAGTGAGCTTTTACATATATAATTTAAACTATTTTATTTACCCAGTGAGAGAATGAGAGGCCACACCTGACCAGCTGCCACACTCAGAGCTGTGAGGAGGACAGAGCTTTGGGACAGGCAGGGAAGAGTCAGGGAGGTGGAGAATGAAGCTTGGAGAAGGAGTCTAAGCTGGGAATCAGCAGGGATAGTGACAGGAAGACCAGAGGGAAGAGTTAGGACTTGGTGAAAGAGAAAGTGGCAGGAGGGGCAGCTTGGGACGAGCTATCTCGTGGTTCTGGGGCTGTAATAAGAGACCAAAGATTAGATCTTTCTGCATGAAGAGGCTGGGAGTGCAAGAAACAGTGAAGAAGCAGCAGAAGACTGTCAGCTCACAGCTCTCTCTTTAAATGATCAATGCCCCAAAAATACCTGCCCAGATACTACAGATCCTTAGTCAACTTTTCCTAAAGGAACTTTAAGCCAGGTGTCTTCCAGAACTTGGTGTTTTAAATTTTAAATCCTTGTTTAGGAGGATTCTTACAGAAATATGTTAAAGCAAGACTGAAATGCATGATATTTTCCCTTATGTATCAGAGTATCTTGTCTGTTTAAAAATGCCTCTTCTAAGCAGCAATGACAACAAGGAAAAAAATAAAGAAGGTATGGACTGAACACTGTTAGAAAATGAAAAGGGAGATTAAAATTGGGCCTTAGGTGCACACCAATAATCTTCAGCATAGAAAGTCCTTTAATCTCACACCACTGAGTGTTCCTCTAGAAGATGCAATCACAGATGTAGCTGCTCATCCATCTATACCCCACTGCTTTTATATTGCCCCAATATGCTCAGGAAAAAAAAAAAAGAGATCTCCAAGCAGTAGATGCAGGTGCTCTAAGAACTTCTTTTTAAAAGTTCCTTACCTTGGTAGGCAGAACCAGAGGCAGAGGGAGAAACACGAGGGGTACCAAGATGACGATGAGGTAGCTCCTGCAGGCCAGCAGTGCCTGCCAGAAGAAAGCCATGGTGCTGGAGCTAGCCCAGTGCTGAACGGGCTGGAATCTGCTGCTTGGAGCCTATATAAACACCAGGGAATATTAACCATTGACCTCAGGAGATTGGGTGTTGTTTTTGGAACTGTAATCGGAGAAAGAAGGAAGAGAACAAAGAAGGGAGGAGACAGCAGAAGAGTGTCAGAGCAGGAACTTTCTCAAGAAAATCTTTCAGAAAGGTGATAAATCCATTGGAGAATTAACTCCTTGTGGAGCAAGTGAGTTTTTGAAAGCATTCTGGAATGACCTATGCTTTCAAAAAAGAATATTAATGGTTTGCTGTCTAATGATGCCCTCTTTGAAGAGGTACTGTTATTCCTCCTATTAAAAAAGAGAAACTCCAGAACTCCCTCCAAAATAGGTTGAAAAATTATTTCAATTTTTGAAAAATATGGGGGAACACTGAAAATGACATCTGCATTTGTGATGCTCAAATACAGGGATTAGAAATGCCAGTATAAAATGTTATACAAGCATCATCGTTTATGATGTTTATGTTTGTTCACTGAGAAATTCACTTCAGGTGGCAAAACTCACTGGGCAGAGCTGCTGCCACCAGGTGCCACATCAAGTCCCCACACAAAAAGGGACTGACAGTCTTTACCTTAGTTCTTAGTGGATTGGGAAAGATTTGGCTACGGGGGATCCCTTTGCAGACACTGGGCTGTTTCAAAATTTTTTCCCACATTTTTGATCTTGCAGGTTTATAAGCACAGCTTTGGGAACTTGCAGAATGTATTGAGGGGGAAAAAATTAAGGAGAAAAGGTACTACAGGGAAATTACCAGTGATTCTTGTCCCAGTAACAGACAACTTCCAAAATACAAGCTGTGAATCATTAGATTCTATACATTACAGTAATAGTACTAAACATTTTGAGTCCAAAGGGTACTTCTTGTTAATGCCACGCTGATTGCTTTGTCAGATCATCCAAGTATATCTCTCAGCTGATGATAGTAACATTTCTATTTTATTGGTATAAATCATCTTGGTACTGTTTATAGCTTACTCAAGAAGAGACAGACAAAGGGAAGCCATTAGGTAATCTGATGTCAGCTCCATAAAAAGCTTCTGCTGTTTCTGCCTCTCATCCCTTTTCTGCCAGGGCTTGTTTTCTCTCAAGAATGTGCTAATGATGGAAAATCAGCTGCCAGATTTGCAAGCTGGATTTGGGCATATTGCTCACAACAAACAGCATCACATTTCTTGGTGCCAACCCTGAGCTTTAGCATCTCACCCTTGGTACCTGAGGGTACCACCATTCTCTAAGAATGAGCTTTCAGATTAATTCTATTCCCCCACATCTTGTATCCAATGAATGTTTAATTAATGTCTGACAAGGTGTAGTGACAGCAGCCAACAGTAAGGTCATTTTTTCTGCTTTTTGCTCTTATGGCCTAAGGTTGCAATGGAAATCTAAAAGAACACCTCATTTTTGCATCTCTGCAACACAAAGGTTGGCCTCCAGCTGCAGCCTCATTTATGGAGTGTAAATACCCATGTGGAAGGGCCTCAGCTGAAGAATTGTGCCTGTTCTTTAAAAGCAGCACCTCCACAGAGACGGTTGCCAGTGTCATGTGAGTCACATTACTTTAAAAAAATGAGTTCTGTAAGTGCTTTACTGCAAAATGAGTGGTTTGTATCTTGTCCAAGCTTTTCCTCTGGGCCATGAGCACCTCGGTGCTGTCAGAGGAGCAATGCCAATTGACATTAGTTTGGAACTGCTCAGTTTATATAAACGGGTTAATCTAATACTCTGAATCACGTGCTTTGAATTTAAAGGACAACTTGGTCTTTGCTTCCTGATCTGCTCTTCGAGGCAGCCAAACCTCACAGGAAACCAAACAGCACAGCCAAAACTTTCTTTATTAACTGAGCTCCTAAGTTATTTTGTCCTTTATAAAGAGAAGTATTTTCTAACATGCTGTGAAGTAATAGAAGTGAGCGTATATTGCTAAATGCAATATTTTGTCGATCCTAGTGCAGTCAAAATGTCGATTTTTGTTTTGCTTGGTTTGTTGAGCCTGGAGAGCACTGAGGGGAGCCTTCATCGCATTCTGCAGCTTCCTCATGGGGGGCGGTGGAGGGGCAGGGGCTGCTCTCTCTGGTGACTAGTGACAGGACCCGAGGGAACAGCATGAAGGCGTATCAGGGGTTTAGGCTGGATATTGGGAAAAGGTTCTTCACATGGAGGATGTTTGGGCACTAGCACAGGCTGCCCAGGCAAGTGGTGGAGCCCCATCCCTGCCGGGATGTAACAGTGTGACGATGTGGCACTTGGGGACATGGTCCAGCGGTGGCTTTGGCCGTGCTGGGCTGACCTTGGACTCGATGGTCTCAGGGGGCTTTTCTCACTTCAGCAATCACATAATTTTGTGGAACATCGTCCCCTGAGAGCTGCACCTTTAGCACCGGGCTCGCTGCAGCGCCGGCGCTGAGAGGACCCCCCGCGTTCCCCCCGGGGTGGGAGGGAGCGGAGCCGGTCCCGTTCGAGCGGAGCCGGTCCCGTTCGGAGCGGAGCCGGTCCCGTTCGGAGAGGAGGGAGCGGAGCCGGTCCCGTTCGGGCGGAGCCGGTCCCGTTCGAGCGGAGCCGGTCCCGTACGGGCGGAGCCGGTCCCGTTCGGAGCGGAGCCGGTCCCGTTCGGAGCGGAGGGAGCGGAGCCGGTCCCGTTCGAGCGGAGCCGGTCCCGTTCGAGCGGAGTCGGTCCCGTTCGGGGCGGAGCCGGTCCCGTTCGGGGCGGAGCCGGTCCCGTTCGGGCGGAGCCGGTCCCGTTCCGGGCGGAGCCGTGTCAGTGCTATCCCGGGCGGAGCCGAGCCGGTCCCGTTCCGGGCGGAGCCGTGTCAGTGCTATCCCGGGCGGAGCTGTGTCAGTGCTATCCCGGGCGGAGCCGAGCCGGTCCCGTTCCGGGCGGAGCCGTGTCAGTGCTATCCCGGGCGGAGCTGTGTCAGTGCTATCCCGGGCGGAGCCGAGCCGGTCCCGTTCCGGGCGGAGCCTCCGCCCCTCCATGGCCGCCATGGCCGCTCCGCCGCCCGCCGAGCCCCCGGTGCCCCCCGGCCGGTGCCGCCCGTCGCTGCTCGCCGTGGAGCCGCTGGTGTTCCTGGCCACCCTGTCGCTGGGGATGCAGGGCCCGCTGGCCACCCAGTACCTGTGGGACCGGCTGGGAGCCGAGCACGGCTACAGCGACCGCAACAGCAGCGGCTCCGCCGGCTGCGGGGACGGCAACGCTACCGCCGACCCCCTGCGGCAGGTGGGGACACCGGGGGAACGGGGGGCCCGAGGGGACGGGAGTGCCCGGGGGGTAGCGGGGAGAGGGGAGCTCCGGTGTGGATGGAGTCCGGGGGAGAGGGGACGCACGGGATAGATGGAGACAGGGGGAAAGGGGAATCCGTGGGATTGGGGAGCCACGGAGGGAGTGGGAAGCTCCCGGTGAACAGGAGGTCCCAGGGGAGAGGGAAGCTCTGGGGGAGCAGGGGGAGAGAGGTGCCCCGGAGGAACAGGGAGCCGTAAGGGGAAGAGGGAGCTTGAGAAGAGCTGAGAGTCCGTCGAAGCAGAGAGTCAGGAGGGAAGGTGGAGCCCCAAAGGGAGCAGGGAGCCTGGAGGGGAAGGGGAGAGTGATGGAAGCAGGGAGCCCAGAGAGGAAGGGGAGTATGATGGAAGCGGGGAGCCCCAGTAGGAATGGGGAGCCCAGAGGGGAAGGGGAGTATGATGGAAGCGGGGACCCCAGAGAGGAAGGGGAGTATGATGAAAGTGGGAAGCCCAGTGTGGCACTGAGTGCTGTTGGAGCTCCTCACGTACCTGTTTCTTCTGCAGGAGGTGGAAGCCCTGGTGTCCCACTGGAACCTCTACATCAACCTGGGAGGCTTCTTCGCCTGCCTGTTCTCCGTGACCCTCTTTGGCCCGTGGAGCGACAGCGTGGGCCGGCGCCCGGCGCTCATCCTGCCGGCCGCGGGCATGGCCCTGCAGACAGGCATCTACCTGCTGGTCATGTACCTGGAGCTGCACGTCGCCTTCTTCCTCCTGGGGCGCATCCTGAGCGGCCTCACGGGCGACTACAACCTGATCCTGGCCAGCTGCTTCTCCTACGTGGCCGACACCAGCGAGCGGCGCGCACGGACATTCCGGGTGGCCGTCCTCGAGGCGTGCCTGGGCGTCGCGGGCATGGTGGCCAGCATTGGCGGTGGCCAGTGGCGCAAGGCCCAGGGCTACATCAACCCCTTCTGGCTGGCCTTTGCTGCCAGCCTTGCTGCCACTCTCTACGCCGCTTTCTTCCTCCGGGAGTCGGTGAAGCAGAAGAAAGAGGCCAAGCTGTTCACGCTCAGCCACTACAAGGCTGTGTACAGGCTGTACGTGGCCCCAGAACACCCCAGCTCCAGGTGGAAGCTGGCTCTGTACTCCCTGGCTTTCTTTCTGATTGTCACGGTGCATTTTGGAGCCAAGGACATCTATGTTTTGTATGAGCTCGGCTTCCCCCTCTGCTGGACTCCCGACCTCATCGGGTACGGCTCAGCCGCCAGCTACCTGGCTTACCTGAGCAGCCTGGTGGGGCTGAGGCTGCTGCAGCTCTGCCTTGAGGACACCTGGGTGGCAGAGTTAGGATTGATCTCCAACATTGCTGGGCTGGTGGTGATTTCCCTTGCTACCACAACACCACTGATGTTTACAGGTGATGCTGAAGGCTTAAATCCCTGTTTCTCAGGCTTTTGGCAAATTGATGCTGGTAGTGTGCTTCACGGGAAGTTCAGGCATGTGAGGAAGTTCTGCCTCGTGCACCAACAAAACTGTGGCAGTGTTGGTCAAACACTGAAGTTGGAAGTGCATCCATGTAGTTCCTAGAACATTAGGCTTCCCAGAACTGTATTACACTGCAGACACAGACTGAAGTGCCTTATGAGATCCAGGAGGGTGAATTGAGTCTAAATATAGCCGGGAGACATTGCCAGCAGCTGCAGATTTCTGGGACTCACTTGAGAGACTTTATTTTTCAGTTGAACTTTCTCTAATGTGCCGTGTCTTGCTCACAGGTTATGGAATTCTGTTCCTTTCCATGGCACCCACTCCAGTCATCAGATCCAAGCTCTCCAAGCTGGTCAGTGAGACAGAACAAGGTAAGGAATTAACCACTGTGCTTAAGACAGATCCTGAAGCACTTTTTTCTTGGAATATTGAAACCAGACTCTGGGGAAGTTAGGAGTTCCCTGGCTCCTCTGGACTTCAGTGCCCCTGAATTCACCCTCAGGCCCAAGGTAACATTTTTTTTTTTACAAATAATTGTCATTTTCTGATTCAGACTTGCCACATTTCTGAGATGAGAACAAGGGAAGAAAAGCAGGAATAGTTCATTCATCCATACATTTCCAAAATGTTTACAAGGAGCAAGAGTTAAAATGAATTATGTAACAAGGAGAAAAGAGTTATTCTCCTGACCATGACCTTTCTCTGTAGATCAGTAACAGTGGGAAGAACCAGGTGGTATTGGAGGCTTGTATCATTGACCATGGTGAAAAATCATGGATAACCTGTAGGAGGAGCATATTTGCCTTTTGTCCAGTTATGTGTTTGGAGGGTTTGTTTCACTTGCTGTGGAACACAACATAGGAATGTCTTCCAGGCAGACAGGGGCAGGAGGGAATTCAGGTGGCAACGATCGAGAGGTGATTTTGCACAACTCATGTTTCTTATTTTAGAATGGCGATGGTGCACACAGCAGATTTATGGTGCTAAATCTCCTGCTGTACTTAATGTTTAACGAGTGATAAGAGGTGCTTGGCAATAAACAGATCTATAGAGCCCCGGCCTGTGGCATTTACAGTCCAGCTGATGGATAATGTCCTGGTTATCTCCTGCAGATGGGTGAGGTGCTCCTGGGCCAGGCTGGACATGCCTGGACCAGTCCTGTCCCACCTCACCGCACTTGGTATTCACACACCTTTCTGATGGCAAGTGCAAACCCTTGGAAAGATTGGCAGAATCCACCGAGGGTGATGGGTTACAGCTGTTTACAGGCAATAACTACCTGCCTATCTCACCATTAACCTCTTATCTCTCTTTTCCAGGTGCTCTCTTTGCTTCTGTTGCCTGCGTGCAAGGGCTGTGTTCCCTCGTGGCTACAGGAGTGTTCAACTCTCTCTACCCTGCCACCTTGCACTTCATGAGGGGATTCCCATTTCTTTTTGGGGCTATAATCCTCCTTATTCCAGCAGCTATCCTTGGGTAATTTACTTTAAACGTCCAAGCTTTGCCGTACAATGTCATATGGAAAATACTATTTACTCTTGGGATAGAAGCTGGCAGTTTTTAAGGCATATTTTCAGTTATGGTTGTGAGAGAGTGTCTGGTGCTCCAGTAAAAGGAGGTGTAGGTCATTTCTTTTGGAATCTGAATCCTAGGGATAAACCTGCAGCCTGAGTAATGTAGCTGCCAATATTCATAGTGTTTCAAAGACTCACTCCACCCTCAGCGAAATCCAAAATCTGGAACTGAATTTGAAAGTTCCTCATGGAAGTGATTAAGCTCTCTCAGCAGTCTCTCTTCCTGTAATTTCTTTAGTAATTAAAGCAGAAGTTTTGTTGTGATAGAAAACAAATCCCCTGGTAGGTTCTGGGAGAGGGAATGTACTGGGATTTGCAAAGTGCAGCAGCTCCTGGCAGCGTCATTTTGTTTTGTTCCTCTGAAACTTTTAAGACTCACTCAATTCAGCAACATCCTCATGTGCCTTTGAAAGCTGAAACTGTTTATTCTTTCCTAGGTGGATACAAATCTGGGAATCAAAACATGACTACAGCAACTTCCAAGATGCTTCCCTGTCCCCTACAAAAGACTGAATTTAACAACAAGGAATTGGCCAGCACAGCAGTGTCCACCTGAAGATGGCACTTTATTCTTCCCTCAGAGGACAGATCAGTGTGGGAGGGACACCCTGCTTGTCCTTACTAACTTTTAAATGCCAAATAGTTGGAAATCACAGGAGGAGCTTGATTTGGAGCTGTGAATGCCTCCTCAACGTGTGAGGCTCATCTGTCAGAGAAAACCCAAGAGACTCAAAAGCCAGTCAAGCTGTTGTGGGCCTTTTGCAAGGCTGGTTTGTGGTTTGGTGGGGCCAGAAGGCTCTGCTGTGTTTTTAGAGAGGGACTAAAAGGGAGAGAGGACTGAGTTCTGGTTTAATTGCAAAGCATTTCCCCCTCAGAGTATTCCAGTGTGCTGCAGATGAGCTGTTTGTTTGTGGGTGCAAAAAAAAGCAGTGTCCTGCTGGTGGGGGGAAGATCTGTGCTCCAGATCACCATATTGCCAGTAAAAACCCAACAAATGTGACCACAAAAATCCTTATGGAGAAGGGCAGTTTAGCACAGGAGTGCTGTTGCTGTTCTTACTGACTGAACCAGATTTAGTTTTGCAAGTCAGAGATGTCCTAAGGAGAGGATCTAATCCATGAAGTCTTGGTAGGAATGCCAGTGGTATGTGCTGCCTGTCTGCAGCTCAGCCCAGGATCTCAGAGGTGGTTCTGAGGAGTAGCAGCTCATCTGAGAATACTGCAGTGCCAGTAGAATAAATCCTGGGTTGGGAGGGACCCACGAGGATCCTTGAAGCAACTCCTGTAGGTGCCTTAATTGACAGTTGCCAAAAACTGTGAAGTTAAGGAGAAAATTGTCAGAATTGTTCCCCCTTTATACTGCAAAGCTGAGCCCCAGTTTGATAGGTGTGCCCCAGTCATGTGAAATCACTGCTGTGCTTACCCAGAGACCTTCCTGGTGTGGGGACAGGACCAGTGTCTTTAACATTAATCTTTTTTTTGTTGTATGTATAATCTTGTGTTAATGCCCTCAGTTCTGCTGCCTGTCCTGGGATCTGTTGATGCCAACAAGCAAACTCCATATTAATGGTGCTTATAATTGTTCTTTCCAAAGCATTACCTGTGTTGCTGCAATCCTTTTTTTTTTCCCTTCAACATGCCATAAACCAGCAGTTCTGTGCACACTGCACTGCACACACCGTTCAGGTACATTCAGTAATGACTTTACTATTACTTTCAGAATGAATAAAACCTCCTTGCTCTTTTATAGTTCATTAAATTCTAGGTATCTTGTGTAGGTGTTAATACTGTTTGTCCTTGACTCATTTGGGGCTTGTCTCCATTATTTGCATTCTCAGTCCTTTATTGAAGACTGCAGTAGAGAAGGAGCAGCAGGAATTTATCTGTCTTGTGGAGAATGAGTGTGTGAGAGTGAAAAGTCAGGGAAAATGCAGGTTTGGGACTTGCAAGCAGCCAAAACCTGCTTTTCCTGACCATCAGAGTAAAGCTTGCAAGACAGTTTAATCTGAAACCTGTCCTACAGTGTGCAGAAAATGTTAAATGCTTATACCCAGCTTTGTCCCTGTCCGTTGGCAGTTTGTGATAAAAGCAGAACTGGGGAGCAGAGAAGCAGGG
>VZTT01007393.1:806-30008 GCA_013400855.1 Buphagus erythrorhynchus
CAGTGGGAGAGGGGAAAGAAAATATAACTAAAGGCTTGTGTCATGGGTGAAGCCAGGGACAGGGAGGAATCACTCACCAGTTACTGTTATGGGCAAAACAGACTCAATTTTGTGAAACCAATTCAATTTACTGTCAAGCAAATCAGACTAAGGTAATGAAAAATAAAGCCAAACCATAAAATCGCCTTCCCTCCACCCCTCTCTTCTTCTTGGCTTAAACTTCACTTCTTGTTTTTCTACTTAACCCTGCAGCAGTACAGGGGATGGAGAATGAGCCACTGTGGTCAGTTCATTATATGCTGCTTCTTCCTCCCTAGGGGAAGGACTATTCACACTCTCTCTCTGTTCCCATGTGGATTCCTTCCACAGGACACAGTCCTCTATGAACCTCTCCAATGTGAGTCCTTCCCAACAGTTGCAGTTCTTCACACCTGCCTCAGCATGGGTCTATTTCATGGGGTGCAGTCCTCCAGGAACAGACTGCTCCTATGCAGGTTTTCCATAGAGTCTCAGGCTCCTTTGGACATCCACTGGTTCTAATGCAGGGTCATTCATCAGGTGCAGGTGGATTTCTGCTGCCCCATGCTTCACCATGGGCTGCACTGCAGACTGCAGAGGAATCTCTGCCTCAGCTACTGGAGCAGCCCCTGCCCCTCCTTCTCCACTAACCCTGCTGTCCGCAGAGCTATTCTTCTTTCATCCAGCAGCTTTTGTAGAGCAGTTTTTTCCTCCTCTTCTTAAATCTGTCATCCCACATGCACCACCATCGTTGCCAAGTGGTTCAGCCTTGTCCTGTGGCAATGCTGTCTTGGAGACACCTGGCATTGGCTCCCTCAGACATGGGGCAATTTCTNTCAAGCCAATTTGGCCAATGCTTTTTTATTTTTTTTAAATAATAGTATCACAGGTATTTTCTCTCTACAGCAACTACACATAGATCATTTCTGTGCTCAAAAGGTGCTAGGATAATAGAATTTTTCATCCACTTTATTTTTGCTTAACTGAGCACTGAGTTTTCAGTATTGCAGGAGCAGGATTCCATGATTTTCTTAGACCATGTCTCATTATGAACTGTGGTTGCCAGAAGATTACAGCCTCTGCTGCTAGACATAATGAACAGCACCATCTGCATTTACCATCTGGCCTATGAAAACTTCTGATAAGTTCAGGAAGTGTTTGAGACAAGGAGAGACCTTCTTCCATATCTGATTTCAACAATAAATATAACACAACTGATGAATAAATACCATGGATTATGGATAATAACACCCATGAAAACGTAATGGCAGTGATGTTTACATCCTCAGAGGACTAAAGCAATGCATTCAGGAGAATTTAGCTTTGTCTTTCAGGTGATGAAAAAGAAAGAAAAAGAAATAAGTGGTGAAATATAGAAAACTTCTTTTTCTCTCATGCATTTCCTCATAGAATTTCTTAATCTCAAGCTGACTTACAGTGTTGATTGTTGAAGAGATCAGAAAGAGACAGAGTAAAATAACTATTTTGTTAGTGAAATACAAATCTGATAAGGAGATTGACTAAAAACTAACAGCAGAGTCCTAAAATGACATTGTTACAATTATTGCCCAGCACAAAGTAGTTCCTCCTTAAAATATATAAACCCCAAAATGTATTTTACTAAAATGACAGATCCCTATTTCTGTTCTTGATTTTAAGATTAAATAGTAATGGTAAAAAAAGCCAGCAGTAAATAAACTAAGCAGCATGTCAAATTACAGTAGCTTTTAAAATCTTCCAAATTGCAAAGGCAGCTGTGTGATGTTCAGAATCCATTAAGGTTATGTCACGGAATAGGGATGTTACTCCCCTATTTTGTTCACCCATTGAGACCCTTCAAACCACACTGCTGCTCAATCTGTCCCCTGCTCACCCTCTCTCTGCAGCAGGATGGCGAGGAGAATTGGAGGCACAAATGTAAAGATCTTGAGCCAAGATAAGAACAATTTACTGGAAACAGCAATGAGAAAATGAACAGAAGCAACAACAACACTAATGACAGAGAGTACAAGAAAGATGCAAATGATTCACACAGAAACAATAATACCTGATCTCTCCCTCTGTCACCCTCTGTCCCCTGAAAAAGAGCTCTTCCTTCATCGCAGGATAGTGATGTGAGGTGGTATAGAATAACCTGTGTCCTGGTCATAACCCCTCCTGGCCACTGCAAAAATTAATCCTGGCTTGAACTAAGACACGTTAGAAATCAATTGCACGTGCAATTAGAGCTCATTAAAAATGTTTCCTATTTCTTGTTTTGTCTTTTTTAGTCTGTTCCTGGTATCACCTCTCCATCACAAAAGATACAGCAAAACTGACACATCACCAACAGAAAGTTCCCAAAGTCACAAACAATTCCCTCTAAGACCAGCTAGAGGGAACAAAACCCCACAGATCATCATCAATAAAAAACATGTGAGAAATACCAAAAACTGGCAAAAAAAGACAAACTACCAGAAAGAGAGGGTAAAAAAGAAAAAGGAACCCAAAGAAAACACTGGAAGTTGAATAGAAAAAGACACCTCTAAAAGAAACATTGAAAAAACGGGGAGCTACCCAGTCATTTGGCAAAATATCTATCAGCCAAAAAAGAAAAGAAAAAATGGTGTGAAGAAGGCACACCAAGAAAGCAAACAGGTGTCCTTGCTAACTGCCAAACTCCCTGTAAGTTGCCTTTATTTGCTGCATGCTGCCTATCAGCTGCCTAAGTAGGTGTTCCCAGAGCATCTGAGCAGGAGCCATCTGCGAAACATCTGCAGCTGCAGACATTTACAAGCTGAAGAAAAATAGCTTGTTTTTTTCATGTGTCTGTCAAAAATATGGAACTAAAAAGGGAAATCCGATTTTAATTAAGTACGTTAATTCTTCAAAGTCTACCATTTGCAAAAGAATGAGGAAATAAGTGACTTTTTCTCTTTTGTTGTTTTGCTGCTAACCTCAAGTCCAAATAGGCTACTGAAATTTTGAACAGTACATTTTTCTTCAGTAGGAAATATTTTGAAAATCACAATTCTCTTGTGTCATAGAGCTCTGATACAGAATCAGATAATGAGTTTCATTTCCCTGGGTGTCAGATTGCCCATTATCTGTACAGGAGTTTGACTCATATGTCAGCTAATTCACTGACACCAAATATCTGAACATGCCAGAGCAAACTGGATGGAAGACCTGAAGTTACAACAGAATTAAACTGTCTTAGAAAATATATATTTTGCCCTTGTACTCCACCTCAGAATCAATAAGGCTTTTGTTGGTTTGTTTGTTTGTTTGTTTTTGTTTGTTTGTTGGGGTTTTTTTTTGTTTGTTTGGTTGGCTTTTTGTTGTTTTTGTATTGGCTACTTCTGAATAATTGCATTTAAGCTTTATTTTCAGATATGGGGCAATCTTGACATTGCTCCTAATGGACAAATTTCTGTGACATGCTCTGTTTGGTGTCCATAGGAAAGCTTACTTGACACCAACTCTCCTCTGCTTCATGTAGTACTTCTCAGAGACTGTAGATTGCTGTTGGTCAAGCTGCATGGACCCAAGTCACAGTCTGTGCCCTCCTCTTTTGGAGGAAGAATTTTGACCCTATTTTTTCCATATAGACCCTTGTTCTAATATAGGAAGGAAAGGGACATTTGAGCTACCCTAACACAAAAGAATTGGAGAGCTGGCCCTTTTCCTCCTTTTTGTTTTCCTAATGTGCAAATCACAGCTCTGCTAACACACTGCACCTTCACTAAATTTAAGAAAATTTTGTCAGGGAAGAATTTAGGCTACAGTATTTTATAGATCAAAAATTTACCTAATGTTGGAGCATTCTGAATATTATGCTAACAATATTCCCTCAGTTCAATTTGGAGAACAGTATGAAATAAGGAATATTAAATCAGTTATTTCATACTGAGAAAACCTTTTTGTACCTATGGATGTTCCTACTGAAGGACCTGCTAAAATGGTTCTTCAGATTTTCACACTATACTGACATTTTTACACCATTTTTTTGCTTACAGAACAGATAATAACCCCAGTTTTAGCAGGTTTAGGAGACTGAATATCAGAATTTTTATCAAGATCACTATCACTTCTTGATAGCCTACCTTCAGGGTATTACATGCCTGTTTCTGTCTTTAAATGGACTAGACTGGTGCTTCAATGCTGTACAAGTCTTTCCATGGTTCATCCGTTATCAGCTACAGGCACAGAAAAGAATCCCCTGCAAATAGAATGGGCAAAAAGGAATAACTCAAAAACTTCTTCTATTGCTCTTCTGTATTATTCGTGCAGAAAAATAAAATTATATTTCTGATTAGCTTGGGCAGCCCTAGAGAAGATGGAAGATGTGAATAAATAGATGGGAGATGTGAATAAAAGGTAACTAGCTCTTAGAAAGCAATTTTTCACTTGTTTTGTTCTTAATTTATGTTAACTGCAAGGAAACAGAAATATATATAGGGCATTTTCTATTCAAACAAAAGTGCTAACTCAAATGGTCTAGCCTTTTTCAGACAGTCTTTAATTTTAAAGCATCATCTTCAAGGTTCTAAGAGGTTGCAAAAAGCTGCTTGTAATGTCCACGGTAATTCTGAATAATTGTATGTAATGAGTGATTAGAATATTTATGGGGAAAAAAAACTTTCTCAATTTAATTAAATTTCCAAATTTTGTTGCTCTATTGTCCACAGTTTTCTGAGTGGGTATTAGAGGTATATGAGCTGAACTTGTGGTGAGGAAAGAGAAGGATGCAGGCTACTTCTCAAATTGTTAGCTTTTACTAAAAATATATTATAATATTAACTATGAATTGTGATTTTTCAACTAGTGCAGTATCATGAGTAAGTAAAAATACTTGTCCCATTCAGTCTTTTTTCCTGCACTTACCAAGGAACTGAACTGAAAAATACTTGGTACAGAGATAATTTCAGCAGCAGCAGATGAAAGCTTAGAAAGTACTTATTGTTAAGTGCAGTCCTCCCCATTAATTATCTTGATGTTATGATGGCAAAAATGGATATTATCCACTGGAAAAACACACTAAAATGTATATTACAAGATGATGTTGAAGTGCTTTAAGTAGATATTTACTGTATTTGTTTAAATTATGCTTGCCTATATGAATGCATGAAAACATGATGTGAAAGGTTCCATCAAAGTATAGGAGATGGGAGGTTTACTAATTTTATGCAAAGGAAATTTAACACACCTATGACGTAATTATTATTTGAATAATATAACGTATGCTATATATCACCTAAAAATATTAATGTGTCCACAATGGCAAATATATATTTTTCTGAGCTCATGTACATTCTTTTCCCTGAATCTTTATTCTCAGTGTATTTCGCTAGTGCAATTTTCCCAATAAAAGGGAAAAGATACTGAGTTGTCTCTTCTGTTGGTAGATTTGCGTTTTCTACGTGTGTTTGCTTCCATGTTATCCTAATCCAGAAGTACAATTTACAGGCTCTCAGCAGTAGAGTAGATAGGAAATTTTCAGTGAAAGAAAGTAACATTTTTGATAGATCTAGACAGTTCCAATAAATGTGGTTCAGTAACACTGTAATTATGGATATCCACTTCAAGCACAGAGTTGAACCTAAATTGTTTTAAATGTACAATTAAAGAATTTTTCCAACAGATAATTAAGCATTTGAATATTATTGATTATAAAAGTATCTAATACTGAAGATTTCATAAGGGTCATATTTAAGATGTGTATTCTCAGAAAGCCTGTTTTATTACACAGAAGGAAAAATTCTGTTATGCAAGAAAATGTGATGAAAATGTAAAGTGAAAAAGTAACAGGATGAAGACTTCATTAGAATTCTAAGCAAAACTCAATAACAACAAACCCTGTGAAAGCTGTAACAGATTCAGGAATAACAACCCTCTGCAAATACTGAAAAGTTAGATGAAAGAATAGAAAATCCTTGCTTATACTGAAAAATTCTAACTAATTTTTTCAGTTACTAGCCCAGCAGCTCTCAGGCAATTGTTGCACGCCTCCAAGACATCCTTACAAATATTCACACGTCCTATTGGGAAAAAAAATATAAAAAATATTTTCCATTAGGTTTTTTTAATGGCCTTTACGAGAAAAAGATGAGAGTCAAGAAGTACATAGGGCTTATAGCAGAACATGCATATTCATGCTTAAGTAAAATTTCTATTATCACTGTTGACACCAGCAAGGATCACCTCTGGATCTTATTATCACTGTCAACTAATGAGCTGCAAAAGGCACAAATTTTCTTGGTTTAGCCATTGCCACTGATTTTCTTCTTTTTTTTTTTTTTCTTAATTAATTAATGAAGTATCTACAAATCCCTTGTGATTTCCAAACTTCTTAATTCTATTTTTACCATTGTGCAATGATAACAATATAATTAGAATGCCAAGATGGACCTGTCAAAATCAACATAATTACCAGTAACACTTTTGCTTTGGTGAGTTTGGATTTTTCTCAGTTTAATAAATAAATCCCACCTCACTATGAATAGAGGAGAAAACTGGTCAATATAAACAACTGTTTATACTTGAGGGCTTAAATCTACTACCTCAAATGCTAAGCGTTCACTAATTTTTTTCTAGAATTTTAAGGTGACTCTCTTCCCAGACCTGCAAGTGACAAATATGAGTAGAGCAACAGAGAGCTCTCGCTGTCCCTGAGGTGCAGATGTGTAAAGCCAGGCACATAACTTTGCCTCACACAGGTCAGCCTTCTGGAGGCTGCAGCATGTCTCAGCTCCCTGCCTCACTGCCAGCTTGCTCCGCAGGCTGCCAAACACACCTGACAAGCCTCAGATGCCAGGGCTCTATGGCTCATCTGCTTGCTAAACCCATATTTTCCTGCAGAAAATACACTGAATTCGTGCAAGAGTCCTCTAGAAGCACACTGAGAATGAAGGAGTTCACATACCCAGGCACAAGCTTTTCAGAAAACAGATTATGTGGCAGGCTGAGGGCATGCTGTTTAAGAGGCTCATTGTGATTACAGTGCAGTACAGTGCAGTTCCTGAAGGACCACAGAAATTCTGCTCTACCTTATATATGGTTTTTAAAACTTAAGGCAGGACTCTAGACTCATAGAACCAGAATATCCTCAGTTGAAATGGACTCACAAGAGTCGAGTAAAACCCATCATCCTGCACAGGCCTTCCCCAAGAGTCATAGCATGCACCTGAGAGCTTTGTCCAAATCCTTTTCCAGGCTTGGTTCTGTGACCACTTCCCTGGGGAGCCTGTTCCAGTGTCCAACCACGCTTTGGGTGCAGAACTTTCTCCTGATATCCAACCCAAACCTCCCCTGACACAATTTCAGACCATTCCCTCAGGTCCTGTCACTGTCACCCCAGAGCAGGGATCAGTGCCTGCCCCTCCTCTCCCCCTCACAAGAAGTTGTAACTGCAGTGAGGTCTGTCCTCAGCCTCCTCCAGCTGAACAGACCAAGTGACCTCAGACACCCCTGACATGAATTCCCCTCAAGACCGTTCACCATCTTCATGATCCCCTCTGTGGACACTCTCTAATAGCTCTAAATTCTTATTCTACTGTGTCACCCAGAGCTGCCCCCAGCACTGGAGGTGAGTCTGCCCCAGCTCAGAGCAGAGCAGGACAATCCCCTCCCTTGCCCGGCTGTGATGCTGTGCCTGATGCTCCCCAGGACAGGGTTGGCCCTCCTGGCTGCCAGGGCACTGCTGGCTCATGTTCAACTTGCCACAGGCCAGGAACCTCAGCCTCCTTCCTGTGGTGCTGCTCTCCAGCTGCCTTTTCCCCAGCCTAGTATGCACATCTGGGGTTCAGCTGTCCCAAGCTTCATAATCCAGCACTTTCCTTGTTAAAATTCATATGGCCACTGACTAATGTTCTATTTTCCTTCTGTATTTATGGGAGGAAGCAGCAGTTTAATCTTAACTAGCCATTTAGTCTGTATGACAAAATGGAAGCTGCATGATATGCACCATAAAATTCCCTCCCGATAGACAGTCACAGCTAATAATTTCTTCAAATCATGCAAAATTAGAACATCTTTTTCCTTATAAATGAATCATATTTCCTACACAGCTCTTTCTATTATTAAATGAAACTTTCATTGCATCATACAAATAAAAATAAAAGACTGATCTCCTTTTCTTCCCTGCTTGACCATCTTCAAGGGTAACCCAGTGTGCTATGAGAGGGGCTCTGTGTTTTTTACATGAGCATTTACTTCGCATATATCATTTCCACTTGCCACTATTTAAATAGTTTTAATCTATTTGTAGGCTCTTTTGTTCTATAGGTCATTTCATATTTTGACAATATAATTTGTATTCTGGAGATATATGACAATTTTTGAATACAAATCCACTACTCAGAATATGCTTTTCCAGGTTTCCATTAAAAAACTGAGGGAGGCAGGGAAAGTTTCCCATATGACACATTTATTTACAGAATTCATCTTAATCTTTATTTTCCCTGTTCATTTACACCACTTAAATCCCTAGCATGATAAGAAGAGATAAGCACAACAGCTCTTTTGGTTGTGTCACAATCTTTTTATAGAAGAGGAAGTAACTGGAAGGAATATTCTTCTAGGAAACATTATTAATTTTTTTAGGAAAATAGATACTCTGTGGTTCAGAGATTAAAGAAAACAGGCTTCCTTTCTTATTTTGTTTTGTTTTTAAGACTGCACTGCAAATAAACCTAGGAAGTAAAGCTGTTTGACACAAATTTGATTGGTAAGACAAAAGCCTGTGTATTGAGAAGTGTTGAAAGCCTTGCTTCCTGTAGAGCTATGCACAAGACATGTCACACAGAAATTTGGTTCAAGATTATAACACCATCATATTTTAGGTAATAGCTATTTTATTTATATTTTTTAAAGAGCCAATTGCATGCTTATAACAATTCAGAGTAATAATTTTTGAAACAAGAAACTCTTGTTTCAGAAACAAGAAACTCTTTTGAAACTCTTCATATTTTTTCAAAGTTCAGCTCTTGGAAAATTAGTTTCTGTACTTCAGAAATGCACCTGGTTTTGATTATGAATCCCAATAAGCAGTAAGTTAAGATGCCAAGACCTCAAGAATGATAGGAAAGACAAATGGCATCCTGCACAAACTTGCCAGTCAATGACCAGTACAGGTGCCTGTGATGCAGCTTGAGCTGCATATCTCTTCACTAGTAGAAAAATCTTAACTAAAGAGAACAGCCCAGTGAATTCTGTGCTCAGTGAGAATCCTTCCAAGGTTCACTCTGACAGTGCAGAATTCAGCATCTTCATTAAAGGAATTGCTCAGAAATTCTACTGCTCTCTCTCACATTTTATTATCATTTCCTGTAACCTGTATATGAGCTTTAATCTTCACTCCAAGAAGTACAGAAATGGTAGATGAAAAGAAAAACATTCATTTATGCCAATAAGTAGTAACAGACAACTGCAGTTTCATTGCTCCTCCTGAAAGTTAGGCTGAATTTTGAATTATTAGGAAAAAAGTATTATTAGAACATGTGTAGAGTTAAAAGAATTGGTAACCTCATAAATGATACAGTGCATGGGTTTCCTATATGAACAGTCTACGAAAAATTTATGATCAATAGCTGAGATTCATAGTTCTTGCTGCATTGACTAGCTATACAAATTGTACCCTTACTACCTTTTTCTCACTGGCAACTACATTTGTTGCAATTAACAACTGCCACCAAATTTCAAACTGGACTCTACTAATGTGGTCATTATACACACAAAATCTTCAAAGATTTCACAGCCTGCTTGTGCAAAATCACAGGTAAAAAAAAAAAAAAAGAAAAAAAAGTTTGGCTTTTCCTTAAGGCCAAACATGTTCAGGATTTAAATAATGTTAGATCTCCCTATTCTAACATTTACTTATGTTGTGTCTTTATTTTACTGTTACTGACATTTTCTTTGCTTTCACCTCTTTTAATATTTTTCTTTTTTTAACTGAATATTAATGAATGTCACAAAAGAAAAAAAGGTTCTTGCTTTTATGAACAAGCATGAATATGGTGAAATTTAAGTTTTAATTTGTCTTTGGGAACAGCAATCAGCATTTAAGAGTAAAAAGTACTTATCACTGATTTTACAGGGAGACATATTGCATAGGAAGAGCCAGACCTGTACTTACATAACGGATATCATAATGATATGTATCTACTGAAAATTTGACTCGATGTCTTTAAATGTCGAATGAGAGCTAAAACTAAATAAGTTATTTTGTCAGTATGTGTCTGTGAAAACACAGTAGCTATGCCTTGTAGTGCTCCCCATGGTTCTGTTTCGCAAGATATTAAAGCTAAAGACTTTTTAGACAACATATTTTCTGCTCCATCACCCTTCCTTACTTTCCTTCATCTGAAAATCTGGGTACAGGAAGTCAGTAGGTGCAATGGTGTCAAGCCTGTTCTACTTCAGTCATTGTCTCCAAATTTGTGTTGTGCAGGTATTAATATTACTGCAAGAAGAAACATTGTGATTAGACCCTCAGTCCTGAAATAATATATAAAGAGTCTATATATTTTTCATCTTTCTTCCTGCATGTTCATCAAGCAGAAAAACTAGCACAAAGAGAAACCAACAGAGAAAGAATTGTTGTGTATTAACATTTTTTCCTCCCAAATTTACATTTTCTTTCTTTTGTACTGAACCAAACTGTTCTAATTTTTTTTTCTGTAAATTATCACTTAGGTAGCAATGACAGATGGTATATCCACCTGCTTCTTGTTCCCTTACTAGCATCAATAATATTATACAACTCTATAAACCAGCTTACACTAAGGGATTGCTGTCATCAGCCATCAATGTTTACAAGGCCAGAATACTAATGATTTTTTACTGTGGACACTAACACATTCACTGGATCAGTGTTTTTCAGTATGATATATGTTTTCCAGCAACAGAAAAATCCCACTTAGGAAGAAAAAGACTACAAACTAAAGGTAGTACTTTACCCAATTCTAATTTTTGCTGTCCAATAAGTAGAATTACAATATGTATGATGTATTCTAGCAGCCAGGTCTGTGTCACTTTAATTTCTAACCAGGGACCTTGGAAAAGAATATTATCTTTTTTTCTGTTTGGCTTTCTTGCTAGATTTTCATCTTGAATGCTTTCAAGTTTAGGTATTCTGATTACCAATACATGTTTATGTACAGGGGCATCACCTGGGGATATGTGACTAGCTAGCTAAACATTCATAAATCAGTTTAACCATTTAGAAACATTATCTTCCCTGAGTCATTCTCGTTTGGCTCTTAATGAAGTGTCTAGTGTGCAGCACAGGTCAGCACATCGTATAGAAACGCTCTTCTGGCTTTGTATGCATCTGGTTTTCAAAACTGCAGTATATTGTGGGTATGAGATTTATAGTAGGTTCCTCCTGCTTAAATAGGAGAGTGTCTATTATTGCATAATCTCTGTGTTTTTGTTCTGCATCTTAGTCACTGTCTTCCTGTAAGATAAACCTGTTTCCACACAGCTTCGTTGCAGGGGCCAGCCTGTGTGGCCCCACTTCTGTATCATCAGGTACCCCCTACCACCCTCTCCTCGTTTTCATCTTCCCAGCATGTAGATTCATAAACCACCACTGTGTCCCTGCAGTGTGCTTCTGCTTCACAGAGCACCATGTACATTTACAAAATGATGCAGTGGTGAGCTGCAAAACAGCCTTTAGTCTCAATAACACAGGGCTGTGTGTTTTAGTTAATTGATGTGACTGCATTTTGGGGGGGAAGAGCACATGTCCTGCAGGAACCCCACTGGACCATGGTGGCTATGATTAATTTTGCCTTCTGCAGCACACCTACTGCAAAGGGGACCATCCTCTTTTCTTTTAGAATATTTGTTCTGGCCCTTTTGGTCTCAGCCTGCAAGTGTTTAGCTCACAGACCTTCTGGACTGATGTTAACAGTTTTGCAATCTGATGGCAGGGAGGACATAACCTGCTCCTTCAAAAAGCAGAACTACAATAACCAAACCTCAAACACTGAGAAGTGTACAAGAAAATCATCTTGTAGTGTGCTTGAAATGATAATCATAAAATTGATTGTTCTCGCTGTATGTATTTAATTACAACATCTCCATAATCAGCTGGACTCCTTTGCATTTCAGTAGGAACACCACTTCCTATGGCTGTCTCTACTTCTGGCATTTTGTGCACAGAATATTAAAGAAATGTAATAAACCCAAGATATTTACCTTTTTTCCCTGTATCTCCTTCAAAACTGAAGTGGTTAAAACTGTTGTCAGGAAATTAATTACACTACAGCATGTCAACACATCTGGAATACTGTAGTCTTAGAAAACAGTCCCACACACCCAAACTCATCTTAAAAAATTTATTTCAATTCAGTTACAATTTAGTCCACAATATTTGTCTTACCAGTAGTATTGCAAAAGTGCACAAAATCAAAGAGATGCAAGAACATAGAGGAAATGATCTCTTAAAGGTATTTTATAAAAATATCTTTAAATTACTGCTTGTTTTTTTGAGGTGTGTTTGTCAGACTCATTTTCAAATGGCAAACACTGGTTTTATCAGTCACTCTCCATCACTACAACAAGAACTCTTATGAAGTATCAGGGACAAAGGATTTCTCTTATTTTATCAATCAACTCCGAGGAAAGGTTTAAATAGCATGTTATCTCATAAGGTACATTTATTTTTTTACTCCAAAGGTTATTTGAAGAATAAACTTTTTTAAAAAGGCTTTAGTCAACCAAAATAACAAAAAAGCTTTTGTTACTTAGACATTAGATATTTTATGACTTAGACAAGATATTTTCTTAAGGTTAAATACCTAAGGTTTTATTTAAATAATATCTCTATATTTCTGATTGAAGCTTATTTAAATCAATAATGAGATGACAAGCAAAGAGACCATAAGAGTCAATGAAAAGATATATTTTTATCCTCTTGCATCTAACATTTTTTTGACAGAAGTCATAGCAGAATTAGAGAAACAAAGAAATTATTGTAAAATCAAATCTCATTTTTGTTCGTAGATAGATGATTCTCTTTTTTATTTTGTATATATATTTGCTTAAATGAAACTCAACTGTCAGCTTCTGATTGCAACGTAGGTACCACTATGTCTTCATGAAAATCAGCCACAGTTCATTGTATTTTTATTTTAAATGACACACTGATTACACCTAGTCAGAATTTTACAATGCTACAAAAGGGTTAATTTTTGTCCTTGTCTTCTTTTAAAAAAGTTGATTTTCTAACATTTAAAAATATTCCAAATTCCAGTTTTATTTAAACTATTTTTCATTTCAAAAAACCTCACATCTGAGGGAAAGTGAAACTATTTTCGGAACTTTATTTTACAAGCAACTCCTTAATCATTAGAAAATAAGATTGACAAATGGAAAAAATTAATCTGTTCTGTTACAACGAATGTTAAATATATTCTTTAGTATATCCTGGCCATGTATAAGCTACTTTCATGTCCTCTGAACAGCTCACAGTCCATGTGAACATGTTATGATCCTTAACTAATTAACAATGCTTTCATAGGTACCTAGTCTTGAACTGAGCTCCTGACTATCTTGACTACAGGGCTTTTAGTTATCTCAGAGAAGAAACAAGACATGCTAGCATTCCTGTGAAGAGATCCTTACCTCTGCAAGGCATCAAGGACAGTAAAATCCAATAAAAAGAGAATTTTTATCCTTATAGGATAATATGGTTTAGGATAGAGGAAGACACAATGAGGGGAAAAAAAAGTAAAATATTCAATCTTGTATGTCTGAAATATTGAAAATAGAAACTGGTAGCATATAGTATTGTGATCTACATGTAGACCTTATGAAAATTCTAGTTAGTGATATAATAACACTTACTCAAGATGACCGAAAGAAAACCATTTCTTCCCACCAAGATTTCATCCTCATAAAAGGATAACTTTCACATTGAGTTGCATGTTTTGGGAGGAAGAGAATGATGATGAAAAGCTTAAGCTTTCTCTTAATTTCCTTATTATTATCCCTTAAACATGGTAGAAAAAGTCAAAGGAAAACTGTTCAAACTGTTCTTTTTTTGTTGCTGTTCACTTAGATCACTATTTACTTACAAGTGCTTTTTNACAATGAGGGGAAAAAAAAGTAAAATATTCAATCTTGTATGTCTGAAATATTGAAAATAGAAACTGGTAGCATATAGTATTGTGATCTACATGTAGACCTTATGAAAATTCTAGTTAGTGATATAATAACACTTACTCAAGATGACCGAAAGAAAACCATTTCTTCCCACCAAGATTTCATCCTCATAAAAGGATAACTTTCACATTGAGTTGCATGTTTTGGGAGGAAGAGAATGATGATGAAAAGCTTAAGCTTTCTCTTAATTTCCTTATTACTATCCCTTAAACATGGTAGAAAAAGTCAAAGGAAAACTGTTCAAACTGTTCTTTTTTTTTTTTTTCCTTAGATCACTATTTTACTTACAACTGCTTTTCCATTAGCCTGAAGAAACAAACTTATAATCTGAAAAAAACCCAAACAAATAGATAGTCTGTAGGAGAATAGATTGTGGGAAATTAGGAATGGGGCTGCGGCCAAACCTCATCCCTAATGGGGCACAGCTGTATAAGACAGGTGAACAGCATTGAAGGAGAAGGAGCCTGGAATGCTGATGTGTATTGACCAATCACAAAAGAGTAAAAGGGCATGCAGGTGTTATGCATGTAAGGGAAAAGGATATAAAAGTTGTACTGGGGAATAATAAAGTGCTGACACTTGACACCATTTTTTGTGTCAGTTGTGTCCACTGTCAATTGGTGCCCTGTGTGAGGAGACACTGATAGCAATAGTCTGTCATTATTTTTTCACAGGAAAATATCCTATATTTCACAGACCCAATGAATAGCTATGTTTTGAAAAATGAGAAACAAAATGATTCAACTCTTCATCCTTCCCCTTTCAGTTTATTTAATATAACAGGTAGGATAAATATAGGATGAAGGAAATAATTATTTTGACTCCTTAGATACCTTGTTATCAAATGAACTTGGTTTTTTTCTCGTCACAAGGCTGTATCCTAAAAGTCCAAAAGACATTGGTGAAACTGTGAAGAATTCCTCAAAAGGCATCTTTCAGTTTTCATATAACTAAACAGGCAATGTGAACAAAATCAAGTTGTCTCTAGAGAAAGTGGGTGAGAGGATAAGGAATGTGGGTAGGCCAGGCAAGGGAAGAACTTTCTCTTTGTCTGCTAAAAGAATAAAATATTTCTACTCTCATCTCAGCATAGTTTCAGATCAGATCTTTCCCTAATTCACAATATTTTGTAACTCTCCAGAATGCAAAATAGGAGGTACAGGTCAAGTAATAAATTCTGCTTGCAATAAAGTGACACAGGTTAAATTTCCTCCATGTATTGTCATAAATTTCAAGTCATAAAAAAATGGCACAACTCATTTCACAAAGTCCTTCCAATTAAATTATTAACATTTGGTTGATTGTGCTCACTCTATCTATTGTTGGGTTGACAGATCTATAAGCCAATAAACACTGGACAGTTTTTTAAGTTTGGTTGAAGATTATTAAAATGCCAATGAAAGTGTATTCTTTTAGTGAAAAAGAACTTCCTAAATAACAATTAAATTCATTTGCAAGAAACAATGTATTTAACAGAGTTCGGAACACAGATGAAAGATGTGCAAAAGCATCTTGCCTGATCGTGTGATTTCCTGTGAAACTGAAGAGATGAAAAATAAACATATAGGGAAACAAATCTGGCTAAAGTAAATAATTTCTGTAACACTATAGGGACAAAAAAAATGGTGTTCAATACAGAGTATTAAATGTTCCTTGTCCTTTTGCAGCAGTTTTGCTTTTGGCTTCAATATTCCAACCTTTTCTGTTTAATATAGGTTTTCATTCTTCATGCCTCATGTATTCTAGTCTTGATTCCCTTTTTGCTAGCCCCAAGAGTTGCTTGATAAAAAAGAGCCAACATTAATGTTCTGTTTATTGTGCTCCAGAAAATACCATTATTTCTACAGCATCTTTTTTCCATCTTTCTTGACAGGGAAGACTTCTCTGCTCCTCCAATTCCTGGGATCAAGCAGGGTATTATCTGCAGCAATTTCAATTGTTTTTCTCACTCCACAGCTTCAGAAGAAGGTTGGCATAAATCATTTTGTGTATCTGAGCAGATAATAAATAAAAATTTGAGAATCATTTTTCAGGACTTCGCATTTTCATAAAGGATTCCCACAAGACTTTTTTGCTGGGCCGATTCAGCACTCACTGCTTCTGCAATTCACTTGAATGATGACATTTCCTGTGATTTAGCATAAGTCAGTTTATACTGCTCAGTTCCCAGTCTGTTGCCCCATGACAAAAGCATGTCATTATTACAAGGTCCTTCTGAAGGGCTGCACAGCCCTCTGGGGTATCAGCCACTCCTCCCAGCTTTGTGTTGTCAGTGAAATTGCTGAGCAAGCCTCTGCCCCTTCATCCAAGTCACTGATGGATAAGTTAAACTGGGCCCAGTGTTGGACCTTGGGAGGAACCACCTCAGACAGGCCTCCAACTGGACACTGTGCCACTGATTATGACCCTCTGGGATCTGCTATTCAGGCAGTTCTCAGTCCACCTTAGTAAAAAAATATCTTTACCTTACGCAATCTGTGTTCTATAGATGTTTTTTGATTGTTTAGGTCTAAGTTATTTCCTCAGTTTAGGTCAGACAAACTGAATTAAGAGAACAATGGCAATATGAATCTTAACACGAGTTTTCAAGGGAAAATCAATACAAGCTCAAATCATTAGGAGAGTACTTTGCCTGCTTAAACTTCTGTAATAGCTACTTTTAGTATGTTTTCAAAATAAAATGATAGTGGCATGAATGCAGGGTGTTATTTGATAAGTCTGTCTTCATTACATAACTTCAGAAAACTTTGGGTAAAATAAATAATCCATTTTCTTCTGTGAAAGATCAAGGTAAAATTGAACAAGATAAGGCATTATTCCAGCTATACATCTTTTCTTACAAAAAATATGACTGTAATAAATGGCATAATAGGAAAATTGATGGAAATCCATGTGCACTTAAGATAGATTATTTACAGAGAGAAGTGAAAGCCTTCAGCAACCATAAAAGTACACAATTGATTGCTATGTTGTATCACATTTTTGTTTAATAAAATTTTTTCAGCATTCATTGCTTGGTCATTGCAATAGAAACAGGTGAATGGTTTTTTTGAGGGTCTTTGGCAGTGTAAGAAATGTCATGAACTGCATTTTTCAGAAGCAATTTAGAACTCAAAGTCAAAACCAGAAAAAGGCATGAGTTTATATGTTGAGTGCTGGAACAAGCTTCAGGAAAAATATTCTTGAGGTTTAGAAAGGTAATGGAACAAGATTTCAATATGTTTTCTACGTAGCAGTAAAAACTGAGTAAATTTCAGCTCAAGTAAAAGGGAGCACTTTGTGCCAAGCATGAATTACTTTTTCCTTTCTTCTCTCCCTGTCCTTCTTTTGAAAATCACACCTATTGTGTGTGTGAGTTTTATTCTCAACAGTACTGAAAGCTTCTGCTTCCACTTAACAGCAGTAGAAAAAAGGTTTATGACAGACTTGAAAGAGGTACTTCCCATACTCTGCTCATATGCAGCATTTTATAGTATGAAGACTCATACTTCCCTTCATTCTCAGCATTTCTCAAAAGTAAAATGCTACTCAAAGTGAGGATGATACTTTTTCAGGTAGATAGACCAAAATGCAGGTCTGACTCCTATTTTCCTGGTATTGCATGTCGGAAACAAGATATAATGCAAATAAACCATTTAAAGATGGAACAAAGAGACAGGGAGGGGAAATAAGAGCAACACATTCAGAATCAGATAAGATATGCTTGATGGTCGTTGGGTGAAAACACATTTCAAGGTAAAATTTAGTGCACAAGTGATTCAGCTTTGGTGGTGAACAGTGCCTGAAACAGACTTCACTCTTTAGGAATAATTAAATGTCTCCAATTACCAAGATTTAACAATCAGTAGAGCAGTCAGACCTATGTGGAAGCTGTTTGTCAGTTTCATAACTTCATGTGCAGACAAACAACAGGGGGAAAAAGATGTGCAGTCATTCTTATAAATTTGCACCACAATGCCTTTTACTCCTTTTCCAGCTTTTATAGCATGCACTGCCTGTGCCCTGCTTAAAGAAATTCTACTTTCTGATCATGCTAAAAAGATAAATCTGCCAATATTGAGCTGGCTTGTCAAAAACCTAGCAACTGTGCCTCTGCTGCCCTTAACCAGATCCAGATGGGCACATGAGCTGCCTTTTGATTCTTCAGGTTTCATACGTCCCTATACTACCAAGGTTCAAACATCTCTAGGCAAAGTGCAAACTCTTGGAAAGCTCAAAAGGGAGATAGCTCTCTGCATCCTGTCTATTAAGTCTTCCTTTACCAAGCTCTTTAAACATACAGAGCAACTCCTGTAGTGACTGTTTCTTCCCTGGTTTGACCTCACTGAGCCATTCTGCAGGATAGATGGAAAGTGAGCTGGAAGTTGACTATATTAAATAGCAGACAAGCAGAGAATACATCTCTAGGTAGGTAGAAATTAGGACCATAATTACTTCTGCTGTTTATTTTCAATGCAGTGAAGCTGTCAAATAATAGTTCACTTGTTTGTTGTTTTGCTATTAATCAAAAGTAGCAGAAACAAAAGCCCTAACACAATAAATTGATTTTCTCACATTATATTCAGTAGCAGAGGTGTTATATAGTCCTACTAGCAAACACACATCTGACAGAATTTTCAGGCATTATTTAGAAAATCAGTTAAATTCTCAGTAAATACTGTCCCTGAAAATAGACATTACTCTTATTTACACCTCTATGTGACAATAAAAGTACACTTCTTTAAGAGATGTAATCACAGGAGTTAACAAAACAAGGGTAAGAAAAAGAGAGGGACACAATGAAGCAAACTATTTTGCCCGTATGGCTCTTGCTTTGCCCTTCAAGCAGGGTTTGGAGCTGAGGAGCCAGGTCTTTATTTAGAAATGTGATTTGAATTCTAAGAGAAATCACAAAGCTTCAGTTTTACTGTCTTCCTTCTACAAGATAGCAATTCTGGATTTTTTATTCATGTCAGGAAATAAGAAATAAATATAGTGCTTATAGTCAGAACTCTAAGCAGCAGATGAACTAGCTGTATAAGAAACAAAAACAATACTATGTTTACTATAAAATGGTTTTGTGGTTTTGTGGGGTTTTTTACATTTTTCACTTGGTTTTAATTATTGAAAATAAAATTATCAAATATTAAGCAGTTTCTTTCCACAGTCTTGCCTTAAAGTTAGTGCAGCATTGTACACTAAAATGAAAAATATTTTTTAAAACAACAGTTACAGAACCCCCCAAATTACTATTTCTATGTCCTGATTCTGACCAGGACAGAGTTAAGTTTTTGCAGTAGCTGGAAGGGGGATGTTGCTAAGCAGGAATGGCTAGGAAATGATTCTACATTATTCTATACCACCTCAAGTCATTGCCAGGGGTGGGAGTAAGGGATGCTCATGTTCGAGACGAAAGGTTTGGCTTCTAGTTAAAAGAATGCAGTGGGAGGGGAACAAAGATATTTTTCATTGTCTCAGGGTCCACATCTTTGTATGTGAATCACCTTCTCTTTTGTATAATTTTATTGTTAATGCTGCTGCGGATACTGTTTGTTTTCTATTTTGTATATTTTTTTTATACTTTTGTATACTTTTGTTATTAATATTGTTGCTGTTACTGTTAATTTCCTTCTCATACTGCTGTTTCCAGTAAACTGCTCTTATCTCAGCCTGTGATCTTTGCCTTTTGTGCCTCCAATTCTCAACTTCATCCTGCTGCAGCAGGAAGGTGAGGGAAAGTCTCAGTGGGGGCACAGAACTAGGGACTACTGTTCCTAAATTACAACACTCTTCTCTTAGTATGTTTGAGAACTTAAATGCAGATTAAAGTTTAATACCATATCTCAAAAGCAGATTGGGACCAAGAAACTGTGTCCTGGAACCACACACATGTAGCACTGACACCTGAGCACTTCTTCAGCAACACTAGAAATTCTTTACAATTTAAATGTAACATACTAGAAGTAGAAAATATAAGGAAAACATAGTTGGTAGCTTTTTCTAGAAATTTTATTTTCCATTTGCATTTTCTGTTTCTATATGTGTAGAGCAATACCAAAACAAAAGGAAACCAATAGCAAGAAAAAAATTCACAGCAAAACAAAATGTTTATTTGGTAAGAGAACACTGCCATTTGTAGCTACATCAAGCAGATTTAATTTAAGAACTTATATATATTAAAAAAATAAAGCTTCACTTGTTTCTTGTTAGAAGATTTCTTTGTTTCTTCTCATAAAAATTGCAGACATATCTGATAAATAATTGCATATCTGCCTGACTTTAAGATGTACATGAACTCTGGCAGTCTCAAATAACTTCACCCTACAAAATAACTTTGCTAGAAATTTATATAGAGGGTAAGGCTAACATGCAAATCCTTTTATATGCTACAGCTACTGTCTCCAAGCAGTGCATTAATTCAATGAGCTCTCCCAGATAACCTCTTGTCCTGGTTTAGGGCAAATTTGGGAGAAAACCTCCAAAGGGCCCCCCCAGGAAGCAAACCTGAGCAGCCCCTGCCCCAAGCGGTTTGGGAAGAAATTTCCTCAGAGAGAAGTGGAAAAAACTTGTTTATTCAACAGGCAAAGCACTGCCCAGCACAAAAAAATGAACGATACCAAACAACAAAACCCCTTGCTGCTCTGAAGAGATGACAAGCCCAGAAAGTCTCTCTCCTGTGGGTGGTGGCTCAGCTCAGTCTGTTCTCAGTCCCTCCGGCGCTGGAAAATGCCGCTGCCCAGGCCAGGCCCTGGTGGGCCGCAGGTGCAAGCTCCTGGTGCTTCCCCCGGGTCCTCAGTCCAGAGCAGGTTCAAATAATTCCAGGAAAAAGGAAAAAAAAAACTTGCCGGGTAACTTCTCTGCTTCAGTTAGTCAAAAACTAACTCAAAGCAAAGGACAGCTCTCTCCCACTGTCCACCACAGTGACACAGTCCAGGAGATGAAGCGATGAAACTCCTGTCTCTATGTTTTGAAAACAACAACCTCAGACATTCCATCACTTCTCCTTCCCACCTGCTTCACTCTCAAATCCAACCTTAAAGGTATAAAACTTATTTCTGGGCTAAACAGCCAAATGGGGATACAATTCAACATGACAAAGTCGCCCCAGGACACCTGTTTCTATAAGGAGCTAGTCACCTCTGCTTTCAGTGTCTGCCACTGACAGCACAGAGCAGCATGTGAAAGGGAGAAGACAATTCAAAGAAATGAGGGAACCACAAAGCAGTAGTGATGAAAACTGTAGATCTCATTCCAGTCTATTTCAAACAGCAAAATAGAAGACATATTACATATATATCAAATAGGAACTGTAGATCAAATATGAAAGGAGCTGGACACTCCAAACTTTGAGAAAAAATCCTAAGAAAGGAACTAGAAGCTACTGGAAACTGTGACAATGGGCATAGTTTCAGAAATTTGTATGGGAGAACACAATAGGATCTAGAATTTCTTTATCAGCATGAAAATTGAGAAACAACTAAAATAGCTGGAAAAAAAGGGCTTTTTTTGGTCCATAACTGATATCTTCAAATAACTAAGTCAAAGAGACTATAACAGCCCTGCAAAAAGTAGTTTATGGAAGTCAGTAATCAAACAGGTGTAAAATAGTTTTCCCTACAGCTAAGCTAGTGCTTCTGAGGGACTCTTCACCTCCACCAGCCTCTTATTTAGCAGTGCTTGGACACATCTAAACACAAGGTGCCTTTCAACACAGAGTTCAAGAACCAAGGATCTCTACAGGCCAGTTCAATCTCTTACACAGAGCAGGCTCAGCTGTGGAGTCAGCTCAGACTGCTTATGGCTCCATCCTGCAGGTCAGGAAACTCTCCAAGGAGGAGATGACACCATTGCCCTGGGCCCTTGTCATGTTCCCCAACTGTTATAGCAAGATAAAAGTTTTTCATTGTCTCCAGCTTCTCTAATTTTCATACTTTTTCTATGGATAGAAGATGCTTTAGTTATAACTTCAGCTGTCCAGGTATATTTCTCAAACTACATGAACATTCAGGCTAAGTTTGGTAATCCTAACACTGCTGATTTTATCAGACCTCCTGACTGCTATGTATAAATAGGAATGATACCAGCTGCATGCCATTTAACATCAATTCCCTGGTCTTATTAGTACTTCTAAGTTAAAACACATAACTGAATTGATACTGGGTTTATGTCAGCTGCAGTGCATTAGTCCTGCCAGTAAAAAGTTGACCCACCAAAATTGTTAGACCAATTTGAATGATCCTATGCTTTGAGTCATGCAGCTGAAGAGCCACAGACATCAATGTATCACTAAATTACAACTGTCACAGTACAGAAACTATAATCACTTTTGTTTTGATGCTGATGTAAGAGCATAGGTCAAGACATCAGGCAAGTTATGTTGAGGCAGTAGATTTTTCCCTTAGCTACACTGGGTGGCTATAGTTGTTTGATAAAAGGGGTTAGAGGAGACACAAGATAGCTGAGGAGGCCTTGGTAGCTCCATTCTATTCCCTTGCTACATCCCATTATTTATAAGACACATAGGAATATTATGTGTAGTTCAGGTAATTGCCCCAAAGCCCATATTTCACTTAGTTTATTCTTTCCTCAATTCTTCCACATATTTCAAGTCTATTAATTAATTTCAGCCATTTAACTATAATAAAATAGTGTAATCCACATGTTATATCTTGAGAAAAGAGCTCCTGAAAAAGAAATCACATTATTTTTATTATTGTTATCTTTAGCAGCACTGCATTTCCGGCTATCTTTGAATAGATTGAAGATACTGTAGTCAAATTTTGTTCAAGATCCACAGTTACATTATCGTTGCTCTCAAATGAAATGCAGAGTAGTGGTACAGCTAATTATTAATATAATCACATTTAAAATGTAGTGGGAGGTGGTTACAATAGCCTGCAGTTTGCAATGCACCGATCTGCCTGAACTCCTCAGCTTCTTTCCACATAACAGATGACTCATGTTGCAGTCTCATTGATTTCCTTAGGTAAAAACAGATGCTGCTCCACAGATAACTTCAGATGGTGTCCATAAATAATTTTATGACATTTTGTTTTTAAAAACTGAGGAAGAAAGATCTCATTGTGGATAAACTTCAGACTTCTAGACAGAAAATTGTTTTGCAAACAAAAATTAGGGACAACCTTACACCGTCAAAAAAAATCAATCTAGTTTCTTGTTAGAGTTATTTAAATGTTACAGAGGGAATTTGAAGCTTTTCTTGTCATAGCATAAGACTCCATATGCATTTTGCAATTATTAGCAATCAATAACTGTAGCCACTGCTAAGCAATTTCCTTTCTCTGAGGATTAAATTTTTTCTCAGCACTGGAATGTCATGTAGGGAGGTTGCACGGTTATATCACAACTGCTGATATATTTTCTAAATTGTATAAATGAAACTTAATCAGTATTAACTCCTGTTTGTAGGTCCTGAAATGAAACATAATTATAATGAATAATTTAACATAATTTACTTGGATCTTGGGAATACTTTTATATAAAGCAAGTATGTATTACTACCTAAAAATTACATTGTCACTCATTATTTACAGAGATGCATGACTTTTGCTCTGTCATAATTGTCAGAGTATGAAAATTCAAATATAGAAAAAAAAAAAACCAAAATCCTGATATCTTACATATAAACACACAAATCTCTGTTTGAATCTGGATGATCTAGAGAAAAATTAATGAAGCACTGAATTTGTAATTTTCATTTTTCTTGGTTATAATGGAAGAACCATTTTCTTAGATCTTCTGCTGAAACTCATTGTTTATCATGTTGAAGCTAAGTATTTTCTTAAAGGAAATACTCTTTTGTGATATAATTTCTCCTCTCTACTTCTCCACACTTCAGCCCCATGATAATGGCAGAAAACATTCACTGAGGGGAGAAAAAAATCGTGAGATTGCCTAAACCAAACAAAACAAACATGCTATCTTTGGTGAAATGATGTTTAACTTGGGCACAAAGGGCCTAGTCTGAATTCAGGACATTAGTAAAATTTTATGAATAATGTTGTAAACATTAAATGTTATATATTTATATGTTATATAAACCAGAATGTTATATAAACCAGAACGTTATATAAACCAGAATGGGAAATGTTTGATAAACCCTGATATTAGCAAAACTGGATACTTGTCAGGAGATGACTAAAGGAACCTATATGAATAGACAGCAACAAAACCGTTAGTTTTTAATTAGTGGGAGGTTACTGGTCAAGTACCTTAAAAAATTAGTTGAGATGCATCTGTTCAGCATTTACATTTCTACCCATAGTGCCAATTAGTGAAATATTCTCATCTTCCAAGGCTGAGATGTATCAGCAACCCAACAAAAAATATGGGACGTTGGAGAAATAAATGTGAAATAAAATGAAAGTGTCGTAAAACGAAAGTTCACTTTTTTAGCAAGTGTCTTCCTTACCAACAGTATTTCCTTTAAAAAAACAAAATATTCCCCACTGTGTTGTGTTTCCTTACAATCACTAGAATGGCCAAATGGCACGATGGGAGTAGACTAAAGGCAGGTATGGTGAGCAACTCATCTGGCTTCGGGAACAAGGATCACAAAACCCACTGCATATGGTGGGCAAGAGAGAGTACAGTTCCAGAGGCTACAACTCATCCTGGAAGAGACAACTCTACCTCTCAAAGGAAGAAAAACAAAGTGCTAGGGAAGGAACATAGTAGAGTACAGAAGTTTTTGAGCTTCAGAAAATAATAATTGGCTTTACTAAAATGAAGACTGGGTGTAAGAACTACCTGCAAGGACACTATGCAAAGATGGAGAGAGGCAAATAAACATCTATTTATGGTTAGGGTTTTTTCCTCACTTTATGCTTTCTCTATTGAAAAAGTTTAAACCATTTCATTTAACTCAAATAAAGGAGTGGTTTTATTTAGTTTAAAACCACTTAAAAATGGGGGCAGGCCTAAGTGTGGGAAATTATAAAGGGTGATCTTTATCAGTCATCCAAAGAAGTGGCTGACTCAGACTTCTGTCAGCATATGAAGAGCAAACTAAAAAGAGAGCAAAAAAATCCCAAACCCCTAAAAGATATTCAGTTGGAAAACCAATGATATTACACAAACAAATGGGGTGTGTGCCAACTGGAGTATTCTTTCTAAAGAAAACTACCCTCCACATTCTGAAACCTAACAGAAAGTAATTTAAGGCATTGAAGAAGAAATAAACCTTCAGATTTTCTCACACACAAACTGTACTCTATGGGTATACACAGTACCATAATTTTAATCTGTTACTGCACCTACCTAATCTAAACTTTACCTTGATTTACTTCAGGTTTTCCTACCTGTATTTTTCCATTCTCTCTCATGAAAACTTTCAAGAGGGAGACAAGTATATGCTAATAAGTGTACATATATACACATTAAATTAAAATCAGAAATATTTTATCATGTATCATGTAAGCCTATGCTCAAAGATTTCAGAATTTTTGTTATTCTGAATAAAATAAAAGTTAAAAATCAATTTTTTTTTTTTTTTTTTTTTTNATTGTTTTTTTTTTTTTTTTTTTTTTTTTGCTCTTTTCTCTCCTGTGGTAAACAGCCACAGTTAAACGAGCTGTGTTGCACCTGCCCTGATCTGATGAAACCAAATGCAGATACGTACTATTCTCTCTTCCTCCTGAATTTTTCTCATGAAGTTCTACTTCACTGGAGACCACTGCACTTATTTCTTTGCAGAAAATGATAATATTTTTTATTTGCTTTCCTGCCTTTGAGATAATAAATTTCAGTTTTAAAGCTTTTACTGTCAAACATGCACAAAATGAATGTAGCTTTCCAAGGTTTCTGCTTGTATTCATGAACTAGCAAAGGCTTACTGTTAGAAATAGCTGAGAAAATATATCAATTTGTTTGTTTGATTTTCCTTTCATAATAATTTTTAAGCACAGACACTTTACAATAATTGGGGTAAACAATTAATTCTATTAGCACCTTTAGCTACATGGAAGTTAGTCATTCATTTAATGTCTGTTAATTTTACTGGTTCACAAGATATTAATTTACCAGTCTGTAAACAGGTTTGTGCAAACATGATGCTCCAAACATAGATTTGGATGAGTAGCTGTTGTGGCAGGTTCAGATGAAGAAAGAAGTCAGCAGTGACAGCAAGCTGAATGTAAAATGGCTTCCTCCCCATTTTTTCCCCTCAAAGAAAATGTTAATGAATGTTAACTCTACTCAGACAGGACTATCTGAGTAGCTTTCAAAAAATCAATTAAAAATAAATATGAACCCTTGCTTGACATTTTGAGCTAACAAATAGAAATTTCTGCCAGTTTAATACAATGTTAACTTGCCTGATAATAACTTTATGCTAAAACCAAAGTGTATATAGATCTTGGTTTGTCATAGGTCACTGCTCTTCCTACAAAACCTCAGTTTCAGGGGAAACCTTTAAGGAAACATCTGATAGTTGGCAAAAAAAGACCTAGAGTGATGTACTGGCTTTGGCTGGGTTGGAGTTCATTTTCCTCATAGCAGTTATTATGGGGCTATGTTTTGGATTTTTGCTGGAAACAGGATTGGTAACACACAGATTGATTACACAGAGCCAAGGCCTTTGCTACTCCTGACCCCACTGCACCAACAGGGAGTTGAGAGGGGGCAGAGGCAGCACAGCTGACCCCAACTGGCCCGAGGGATATCCCATGCATGGGGCCATGCTTCACATAGGAACCTGGGGATAGAAGGAGGAAGGGGATATGTTTGGAGTGATAATGATGTTTGTCTTCCCAAGTAATAGTTTGGTGTAAGGCACCTGCCTGTTCCTGGGAAGCAGTGGAATTAATTCTTAGATTCATTTTCCTTGTATTTCAGCCTTATTTTACCTGTGAAACCACCATTATGCCAGCCCAGGGTGTTTTGGACTTTTACCCTTCTGATATTCTCCCCCATTCCACTGAGCGTGTGTGGCGCACTGGGGTTATAACACAGCATAATGTACTCAGAAAAGGTGTGTGAAAAAAGGTCTGAAAATTAAAGCATTAAATTCTGAAGCAGTATTTGCTTTTCAGAGACTCAGGTGCTTGGAACCTGGTGCTGAGTCGCTGAGTCTTGCACTTATAATAGCAATCTGAGGGCTTTGGAACACATATGGCAAAGAGAAAAATATTTCTAGCCTGCCTAGAGTGGAGTTATTGCTATTGGTGAAGCAGTGGGAGAGGCAACTTTTTGTTCCTAACATTAGCTATTATTAAAATTATTTAAAACAAAATTTGGGAGACAAATGGGGTGTCATAGTAGAGCACAATGCCTCCCACAATCATTAAACATTTTTACATTATGAATACTTCTGATAAAACTTCTTATCTGTGAAACCTGACGTGTAATCTGTCCCAGATGCATAAAACAGAGGCTTCTTTGACTACAGAGGTTCACCAAATTATTTTGCCTACTGTTTGAGATAGACATCAGCTCTTTACACTTCAAGTACAGAAGCATGCGATTTGGCAAAGGGAAAACTCTTCAATTTTGTCTAAGCTGTTGCCTTCAGTGGCATCAAAAGACAGCAAAAAGAGGAGGCCAAATCTAGCAGCCCAATAGAGATGAGGCTGAGACAGCCCTGAGCACAGGTCCAGCTAGTAGCAAGCCTTACCACACATTTATCAGTGGACACATGCACACAAATATCTGTTTATACCACATATGCACACGTATACATTGCTGACCAGACAATTCAGCACTAGCTGACACATTAAATACTTACATGAAGGCAAACAGCACAAGTGGCCTCATCCTATTTCTCTCTCTTGTTGAGGAGTATGGAGAGCTGTTGAAATGAACATATACACATTTATGTATATACATACAGACACTGGCAAATACTGTCCACACACAGCCCAACCATTTTAACAATTTCCCCTTTATATTTTCCCTTGTTTGTTCCTCCACAGACAATATAGACTCTGTTCCCTACTTTGGTTCTTCTCAAAACTATCCTATAATCAGCCTTGTGCAATTCTGAAATAGTCTTTCCCTGTATCTCACAACATGATCTCCTGCCCCTAACCCAGTGACACTCTGGATGTCACCTGAAAATGTTACCACTGGTGATTGGCCTGCAATAAGTGTGCCCTTGACATGGGTCTGGAGCAATCCTAGGAAAGCCTGTGGAGACTGAGACAGAAGTTCATTCCCTTGGCTAAGCTATTGGGTTGCCTCTTCCTGCCATGGGTAGTGACCCGTGGGCTCACTCATGCTTGTGAAGAGGTCTTTGTTGGGCTGACAGCTCCTGTGATGCCTGACAGCAGCTGGGAATAGCACTATTTGGGCTCCTCCACCTGCTCCACCCTAACTCTGCCTGTGGTGCGGATGCAATTTTTATCACAGAACATAAAAGGCATTAGTGGGGTGCTAGCAGGGTTACAGAACATGCAGCTTTATGGGTAGAATTTGGTAGTGGATACCAGTTTGCTGCTGTCTGGTACACAAACAAGCAGACAGCTCTACTGAGCTGCTTTTTAAGGATGTTTTATTCTGAATGTCAACAAGTAAATGGTAACAAGTACAACTTAGGTTAAGTCAAGAAAAAATTATTCTAAATACTTTTCAATGAAGCAAAATATGCCTTTTATATTTCTTGCTTTATTGTTTATCTGTGACTGATGAACCAGTTGTAAAATACATCTAATGTTGTAAATAATAGGGTAACCTAGAAATATCTTCATGACATCAGCCACAAGCAGTCTACTAAAAAAATTCTTTTGAGGCTTACTCCATTTATCTTGGTTTCTGAGGAGCCCCAGAAATCCTCAGTGATTCAGAAAACAACAGTTTCTATGAATAAACATGCAGCGTTTCACAGTAGTATATTTAAATTCTGTTTTCCCAACATAACATGTCACTTGCAGATCAAGCCATCTTCAGAGGCATCAAAATCAAAGCAACAACAGAGCTGACTAACAACCATTTTAGCAAACTGATCTTCAACCTCTGCTATTAGCCAGGTAATCTCACCAATAAATATAGACAGGTAGGCACTACAACAAATTTCAAGTAAGAAAAATTCTGTCTGTA
>VZTT01007394.1:9764-54845 GCA_013400855.1 Buphagus erythrorhynchus
TTATACACCCAGAATCTACTGGGAATCACCAGGAAAAGTATGAATTAGGGCAAAATGGAATGGATTTCTGGAATACCTATTAAAACAGGGAATGGGTGGGATTTGTAGTTGATTTGTTCATGGCATCATGCAGGCCTCTGGTATTTTCTGTCCGTGTTAACTTGTTAAGATCTCACAGTCCTGAAGGGACACATTCTTCCTGGTTACCCGTTTACTGTGGGCTGGGCTACTTGTCATGCACAATTTGTTGCTGAATAAAAGTGAATAATGGAAGAAAAATGGCAATAGATTTTGACTCTCCCTTCAGTCTGCAATGAATTACAATGATGTCTTGGATTTACTGTGAACCAGAAAGAAAGATTTTGAAGGGACAATGCTGTGTATTGTGGAATGTTCCTGTTTGCTTTTGCAATTAATCAGCAACCATGAAGAACTGGCTCTAATATTAAAGCTTACAGTACTAAAATGTTAGTTTAGCAGTCAAGATAATTTTTATGCTTTGTATGACTCACTCTTCACTTTCTTTATGAGATGTTCAACTCAAGGTAGTTTTCTGGATAAAATTTAGATTATTTTCTTAGATGTCAACATTAATTCTAATGCCCTGCACTCCTCTTTGAATGACTGCAGATTATGAGATGTCTTTGAAAAAGGATAAAATGGACATGTCATGCAGTAACCAAGAAAATGCAGTCCCTGATTAATATGTAAGTTTGAAAATTTCGGAAAATGTCATCACACTCCATAGGTGCACCCAGTTTTTAGAAAGGTCTCTTTTTGTTTTGTTTGTGTATAAATGTCATCCACAATGAAATCACAGCCCTGTATACCAACCTGTGCATAGAAAAAGGTAAATTCCATTGTTTACCTGCAAAAACAACAACCNAATCTGGGAGAAGGTATAGTCACTTCCCAAGGCTACGTAGTAATTGTTCTTGAAGGAGAAAGGCTGCAGCGTCATGGCTCCTCGGGATGGAAGAGCCTGTATCTCTACAAACTGTTTGCTATNCTTTTCATAAACTCAAGTCAATTGTGATATGTTCAAATATTTGAGTGTTTCCTTTAAAACTAGAGGCAAATAAAAAATCTCTTCGATCTGTTGACACAGCTGTGAAAGACCGTGGTGCTTGCACGTAGATTTCTTTAAATAATCTGAATANCAGCCAAGACATCTTCCATGTTGGGGATTTCACTGTGTGGGACAAACTTTTTGGAGGCTTTGTTCCACTGGAGTATAATGGGCACCTGGGCACGGCTAGAGAGAATTAAATGTGATTTCCCATCTATATCAAGAAACTCAGCATCTGTGTCCCTGAACCACTCGTGAAGAGACTGATATGAATAAAACCCTTTGTTATTCCACTTATACACTGTTGACAAACCTGCTTTAGAGCTATCTGCTATGACAAAAAACATTTCGCTGTCTATCTCAAAAAGCTCAATATCATTTGGCTTGGAAATGCGAGATACTTCAATATCCTGGAATTTGACAAACTTCGTCCAGCTTTCATCGAACTTGTAAATGTGTGAGCCACCAAAGAGCTGTGCCACCACCACAAAGACTTGGTCACCAACAAGAATGGCTTTACATCCCACTATAGACTGACCTATTGCCCAAAGAAAGAAAACAAAACAACACATGTATTAGCACAGCATAAACCACCCTTTACACCACAGACATTACCAAATCACCCCTCCTCTCTTTAAAACCTGCACCATCTCATAATTTTGTCTTCTGCTACTTGCCACCAGAGCACATTTTCAAGCTTTTTGCTTCCCAATAACTGGAGAGATGATTTGTCCCACCCTGCAACATCTGCAAGTATGATGTACCATAAAATGTTAATTCCTTTTTATGCAAAATACTTTTTATTTCTCTCTTTGTTCAAACACATGGTCCCTAGTATCCAAAACAATTATTTAAGCTAAATTTTATTATTTTAAAATTACAAGAGTTTTTATCTTGCTGTTCATCAGATATCTGAAATTCTCTTATTCTTGTAATGTCCATCTTCCCATCTTCACTAGAAGAATGAAATATAATATATTTTTATTCCTCCAGAAGACTGAGAGTCAGCTTTTTGCTAATGTACACAGAAATATTGATGCATCTTGTGGATGTATCACCTGACAGCAGGATGAAAAAGATAAATCTAACTCTGTTGTTTGTGTTAGGTTTTCTTGAGATTTTGTTAAACTAGAAATATTTAGGAATATTGCAGTTGCCAGATAGATCAGATCAGGTTAGGGTCTGTTTTGAGAATGTCAAGTTACACTAAACAAGAATCACATCAAAAAAGTAACAATGAGGCTATTACAATAGGTGTTGTTGGAAGCGGAGAGGAATTTGTCTGTGAAGCACACAGTTTAAGTAGAATTATAGCTGCACAAGATCCCCAGTGCATCCTTGGTCAGTCACTACAGGAGATTTACCCTGGCTCCTCCTGGTCCCCTACCATGGCTTTCAGAGCTGGCCTGGGATGATCTGCCCCTCTCCCAGCATAGGAGAGCTGGGGGTAACTTCATCTCAAGGACAGCAATGTATCTGCAGCACAGACATGAATGGTTGAGCTGATCCATCCTTCTGATCTAACTTTGTCAAAACACAAACTCTAGCAGAGCTTTCACCTGTCTCCTTCTGCAGAGGACAGCATGCTTTTCTCTTCATGTTCACTGTAAAGGCAACCCCGACAACTAGCTCAGCTCCATAAGCCCATGTTGTAAAGGGCTAAATTTAGATATCCAAATGCCAAACATATGGTAAGTAATGAAATTCTCTGTGGAGCTGGCTCCAGAGCTCTACAAAACACCCGTCAGGCTCTGCAGGAGGCTCTTTGTGTGCCTGTGTCCCCTGGCAAAAATCTCAGGCTCACATACATTTCAGAGTCCAGAGCTCAAGCTCAGACCTTCCAGGAGCAAACTCTGGGTGTGGAGCTAGGACACAGGTCCCTGACAGAAATGTCTCCTAAGCAAGTCATTCAGAGGAAGGTGAAATACACCTGGAAGGCAGCTGTCTTCACAAATGAGTCAAACTCTCATTTCCAGAGATTTTCTAGGGCTCAGCTAGCTCTCTCTGAGCTGTTGACTCATCAGTTTACATCCTTGGTACATATTTTACCCTAATCTACCAAAACACAATGAAATCTAAAAAAGCAACATTTTTAATTTCCAAAATTTCCTGACAGAGGGGTAGCTTCTTGTTAACTGTTGTTAGTGACACACACAGCTGATCTCAGGAGGTAAGTGCTTGCTGCATTTGTAGAAGTCAACATCAGAGGAGGACACAGCATACTCAATGTCTCCCAAAATGCAGAGTAAAAAATAATCAATCACACACAACAAGGAACAGGAGGGAAAGATGCTCCATTGATAATTTAGCTCCTGAGTCTTCAAAACCTCTGGCTTGGAGTATCTGGGAAATCAGGCAGCAGATAACAGGTTTGAAGACTCTGCCTCTGCTGTCATGGTGTGACTGAGCAGCACAAGTGTTGGTTAGGGACAGAACAGTTGTTAGAAAATCAGCATTAGAACATCACCTGGCATCCACACAGGCTTTTTGTTTGATCAGTAATGTGGCCAAGATGTTAATTGAGCATGTTGGTAAATTGAAAGTAGATGCTGAAGCTTTACAGCATATCTCTTTTAAGTAACAATCACAGCTTAAATATTTCTGTCATTTTCAACTGGCTTCTTGGTCAGCTCACCCTAAAAACATCCTTCAGATCTATTTCTTCCTACATGCAATAGATGCTTTTCATATTCTGTTTTGCAGGCACTTTGTCAAGATCAAGTGCTCCTTCAGCTTCTGCTTTAACTTGCTGTATGATTGAGGCAGTGAGTGCTAACCTGGGCCACGGTGTGACATTCATGGCAAGTGTTTGTGCCTTCAGAAAAATTTACAAGATGGGACAAAAAAAGCCGAGTTTGTGTGCTACATTAAGGTTAAATGTACATGTGTTAACAAGACGTATTACTCCATGGAGTCACTCATGTCCCAGTATCACTCACTTCAATCAGCCAAATTCAATAGAGATTCAGGACAAAACCCAACAGACTAGTCCCATCTACAAATCTTATCCTTGTGAAATGCCAACAGGTCATCAGTGACTGGAATCCCAGTGTTCACATACCTGTGATATTGTCGTAACTCCTGAAATTCATTTCTATGTGATCCCACTCCAGCACCATGCAGTTCTCCATGCTGGGCTGTGCAATAGCTACAAACACATCATTCTTTGAGTTGAACGTATCCACTGAAACAGACTGGTAGGGCAAAATCTGGTGGACAACAAAATCTGGAAACATATGTTTACAACAGTTAGGATACATCCTTGCTGGAAACACAGAGTAAGTGGTCACTGATTAGAATGATGTACACTGAAAAATGAGTGAAATACTCTGGATTTTGTATAACGCTGTCATGGATGTATCAGTGCTCATGTTAGGCATGCAGCAACAAGGAGAGCATCTCCTGTTTTAGATATCATGAACTGTCCTCTGGAAATGTATTTGTCAAGGAGATCAAATATGTAAATAGTGAAATAATTCAGATTTTCCATCTAGGCTGGATACTATCAGTGAAATAGAGAGAGAAGTCTCTTTCCCCACAGCTGGAAGTTGCTTTCCCGTCAAGTGAATGGCCTTGCTAGAATCACATTCAAGCTGAGAGACAGCAACTACCAGCTGAAGTCCAATAACTTCTTAAGTCATGCAAATTTAATCACTAGCAATTTGTGTTATGCTAAACCAGGCAGAAAGTGAAATGATATCTGAAGTTTGCCTGGGGATAACCCCATTTTGCCTAGACCATAGACAAAATGGTGTAATCAAAAACTCAGTTAACATAATGTTTTATGGGGCATTATAATGTAGTTTAGGCATAAAATACAATCAACCTGAAAATTACTATCCAGTGGAAAACTTATTCTAGACAATAAGACTGAGAAATTAGAGCAACCTGTAAAGATTAGGAGTCTAACTCCAGAATTAAAGACTTTTTTTTCTCAAAAATTAAGTGCCTTTTTAGACTTAATTTAAAAATTCACCCTGGGATATGTCAGCAGTGATCACAAAGCCAGTCTGGGGCAAAGTGAGGAGATTTGGGTCTGAATTTGACATTTGACCAGACAGCTGTGCAAGATCTCTATTATCAGGAAAAAAACATGGTGTAGCAGAGCTGACAAAGCACTCAGGTCTCAAATGTGGTAGGGGGCCTGCATTGAAGTAATGTATGGATATAGATATGTAGAAAAGGAAAGGCATCTTCCCTGTGATGGCATTTCTGTGCAGAACCAGGCACTGCTCTGGTTTAAGCTCCATTTGCTCACGCCTTCACCACACACTCCTATGTTGGCAGGGCCTAAGCATCCAGGGATTTTGGTGAAATGGTAATTAAGTCCTCACTCAAGTCCCTTATTTTGGTGCATTATGAAATAATTGCTTCTGAATGAAGAACCCTCTGTTTCTGCATGCTTGAAAGCCTTGCCCTTGAGGAGTTACACTTGTGGAGAATAAAGATAGATGACTACCATTAAAAAAACAGAGCAGGTTCCACAGCTGTGAAAGAAATGACAGTCTTCATTCTTGGAGGGACTGTTATAAATATAGCTTGGGCTTGGTTCATAAATGCTGGTAGGCAAACAAGAAAGTTGTCTTCATTCTCACTGGGAAACTAAAAGGGCTGGGGAAAACTGACACCAAATATGCAGAAAGCAAAAGTAACTGACCAGTTATAAAAGGTAGCTAAAGGATGGAGCAATAGCAGATACAGAAAATAAAAATATTGAGGACAAATACCCCAAAAAATAATCCTGGAAAGACATCTCTTGAAATCAGAACAGTTGTGAAACACTTTGGGGGAATCTGTGAACAACCAGTGAACAAACCAGTCTGTATGTGAAAATGGGTAGGGAAATAATTTGTAATCAGTAAAAAGCAATAGAAATTGGTTTTAGCACCAGCTGGGAATACCAGATTATAATGTAGAACAGAGTTACACAGTGAAAGTTGCTGCCACATCAGAGCTGCAAAAAATTTAGGTCTTGGGGGCTTGATTTAGCTCTACATGTCTTGCTGTAATGCTAGAAAGAGCTAATACAGTAAATACAGGATTGGGAGGAGCCCTTTTCCAGTATCATTCTCTTTGAAGTCGGATCCCCTGGATGGGAGAGAGCAGAGGACACAGCCCATGCTTTCCCCTGTGCTGCTGGCTGCATGAGCTGTGCCTCTCTCCCTCCCATCCCATACACAGTTTTGCTCTCCCTGTCTCCAGACACGTGGTTTTCACACTGTTTTCTGCTGGCTGAGAATGGGGGTGTCCCCCTGTCCTCCAGTCACTTATTCCACCTCTGCTCCCTCTGTGGTTGAACTGGAATCATGGTGTCATGGGTGAGGGACCCAGCACTTTTATTGGGCTGATTTTTCTTCTGGCAACCCTTGCTTGGGCTGATCCCAGCACACAGGAGTGCTGATGACAGCATTGGAGAGGGGGAGAGTGCAGGGAACATTATAGGACACTAAGGAAAAACATAAGTGATGGTCTGTTTGTGCAGCTGCTCCAAAACTGTATCCTGCAATTCAGTTCCACCCTTTTCACATCCCTTCTTCCCTGCAGTGGATACTTCTACTCCAGGTGAGGCTACCCAGGACCTGGGTATGCCAGCAGGGAGTGTTAACCATCCTTTTCCTTCTCCCACTACAGGAGGTCTCCAGCACAGGAGCAAGAATGGAGCAGTACCTATTAATTTGCAAACCACCTCCCTTCCAGACAGCAGGGAAAGAGAAAATCACCTCCAGAAGACAATCCCAGCTAGGTAAAGAAAGGGCAAAACAAGCTTCCAAAGCTCAGTGAGATGATCCCTGCCTGCAGGTCTGGGCAAAGCAAGTCCCAGGCATGCACATGGCCTGTTCCCAGTGGCTGTGGGAGCCCATCTGTTTTCCACACTCCTGAAAGTGAGTTACATGTTCCCCTATGGTGCTCACAGCACAGCACAGCCCCCTCACACACTGTTGAGGAAGAAAGACAAGAAATGAAGTGAAATGGCTTTACTGCTTCCATGATGCAAGCACTGAGAAATGGAAAAGACAGATGCTATCACAAAAAGAGTTAAAATGCAGGTCACCAATACTGTCAATCACTTTCTCTGTGAAGAAGCAACAGGACCATTTTGGGTTTTGCCTTTTTATTTTAAATTCGGCAGCACCTCTTTCCATCTCTCCTGTTACCATTGTAGCAGTTCAGCTGATGCAATGAGCTGACTGGGCCAATGAGACACACATTTTACCAAGCAAAATGCTTTTTTACCATATCCTGCATCCAGTCATACTTGACACAGTGTACTGGAGACCAGAAATGATGGAAAGTCTGATCCCACCTGGCAAAGGAGGGAAATACTATACTAAAGACTAACATGAATGAAAGAGGTTTGCAGAGCCCTGCCCACCACTGACTGGGGAGAATACACCTATGGGGTATTTTGCCTTACTTAGAATACAGTATGTATTCTAAGCCTGTGACTAACCAGTCCTCAAGGAAGGAATATGGGCATATTTACACTCCCTTTGGATCTGGAGGAGGCAATGGCAGAGAAGGAGAAAGCAGCAGTGGCCTGACTCCACACCACAGACCACCAAGGTCACAGAGAACAGAGTAGGACAGCTATGCTGTGCCATGAGAGTGCTTCTCTGAGGGAATTTGAACAAATATTCAGCTGGGCAATCCTTGCCCCATGGAATGCCTTAGGTCCCCAAAAGCTCTGCAGCATGTGAAATAAGGTTATGCTTGGTGTAATTTCACAAACAGCAGACAAAGGGACAATGTTAAGGGTGAATTTTGCCTGCAGCAACTTTACAGTGTCTAGGTACAAAAAAGTGACAGAGGGCCAGTAGGTTAGGCTAGGTTTGAGGACCAGGTAAGGCTTTCTCTTGTGCACTGTTAGTGCTACACAACTGCTTAAACCAGACTGCAGTGAAATAAAGCCTGCTTTTATTTTGCGTTGTTGTGTCTCGGTGATTTGGCAAACTTAGGAATGTAACTTTGGTGCTGTTCTAAACTTCATTGCTCTCCTGTGTTTGACATCCTTTTATGCAGCAGGTTATTCCACTTTACCTCTGCTGCTCCTCTGATATAATTTTGAATTCTGAGTTCATTCTCTTTTCCTTCACATATTGCCATCAAAGCACCTTTCATACCTGTTCCTGAAATTTCATTTTACATTACTAGTAATCACCTTTTCTCTTATCTTCTAATAATAATGACTGACTTGATGACAAATGAGAACTTGCACACCTTTGATATTACTGTCTAGAAAAAAGGCAGAGCACTGACATCCTTTTCAAAAAAAATGAAAAACAATACCTGCAGCTGATATTTTCAGTTGTATGATGTGACTACATTTAAAGATAGGTAACTGCAGCAGTTGGGGTATAAAATATAAGCATAATCACATGCAAATTTCTCTTTGCTCCTTCCAGCATGCTTCACATTACCTTAAAAAATAAAAAAATCAAGATCCTAGGCAAGACAGTAGTCAGAATATTATTGGACTTTTCTCTTCAACTTAATGGAGTTCCATGAAGAACTTCTGGCACTATCGCCACCATCTTTGATGCTAACAAATCATGGTTTATCAAATAAAGATAACAGCTATAGCCACATTTTGGAACTTATTTTCATTGCTTTCTGTGAAATACAGAGATTTTGGGAAGCTCATCTGCCATAACTATATGGCTTTATTCCAGATAATAGAAAGCATTCTGTGGTGAAAATTAAGCCACAAATTGAGTCATAATCAAGTCTTTTGGAATATGAATAGGCAGAGCTCTTCTCCCATTATCACTTAATCCAAATAAAAACTCAATACATACTTTGGCTTCAAAATGTAATTTTCCCATTTTGTACTTGTTCTAGTTCTTAAAAGTGCTTTGTATGTAACCCTTTCCTCCCCCCAGGTCATGCTTATAGAAGCAAAAGGGTATCATCTAAACTTCTGATATTTAACCATTTGTAGTGTGCTTAGAAATATACATTCTGAATACCTGTAGTGGTGCATTCATAATCAAAACTTGTCACATCATTTAACTTCTTATCCTGATATTCTGCTGGACCAATACACAGGACATCAGAAACTGTGGAATTTGTCATCTTTAACCACAAAAACAACCACTTGGCTTTGCAGTCACACTCAAATTTATTTCCCCTTAAATCTCTAAAAAAACACACAGAAATAAACATATTTGAAAAGGTTGATAGCAATATGAGTACTACAGAACTGTCATTACCTTGACATGCTGAATTTCAAAATATCTGAGTATCCTTGAATTGTTCTGAGCTGAAAACAGGAAAGTTTCTTAAATTTGACTAGTTTATTATGAGCTCTCTTTCACCGAGTGTTTTGAAAAAACGTTGCAGTTTATGGTTATATAGAATCACAGTAATGGAGCCCTGTGATTCATGTGTAAAGTTCCTTTTTTTGGTAAGTTTTCAGAGGATGAGGACTGTAATGTAATACATCCTGATATTCAGGTTATCTGCTGCAGGCCTCCTTTGCACCATATACCACTGACACACATAATTCCCATTCCTTCACTAAACTGTTCCAGTACCACTGGTTGACAGAGCAGCTTTGCAGATGTAAAATACAGATGTAAGACTTGTATTTTTTGAGTTGCTGCTGATGTAGAGTCAATTTTACTTCTTCCTGCTAATGTGTGTGCAATTTCTTGTGTGTGCACTGTACTTGATCTTTGATCCTTTGGCAATTTCTATGGCTTACAGTTTTACTTTGCTGGCTGGAAGAGCCAGGCCAAAAATAGGGGAATCCTAGTTACACAGGGAAATACTGACAGAATGTCAGCAATGTGCTACAACTGCACAGAAACAAGGAAAATAAGCTTTTTTTTTTTAAACTGATCCCTTGTACTAAAATAATCTCAGGAAATATGCAATAATCATAGGGAAATATGTTCAGAGAAACTGTAGTTTTAAAATTCATTGTCTCTCTTTCTCTAAAAGACAATTTACATGAGACATCAGAAAGAAGTACAACTACACAAGATACGTAAAGCATCACAAGAAGCAACAGTGATTTAAGAAATAGTAGTTACTTTAGAAGAGTCTATAAAGCAAACAATTATAAAATGAAAAAAAAAGCTAGGGGAAAAAAAAAAATAAAAAGCTTTTTTTTCTGTGTAGATACCAGATACAGTACCACACATCCAGAACCTAAAACTGAGAGCAAGAGTGACAGAAGCAGTAAAAAGATTCTCTTTACTTACAGTTCAATTAAAGAATCTAGATCACTGAAGACATCTCTTGGCAGAGCTTTGAGATGGTTATTGGCCAAAGAACTAGAAAAGAAAGTTAGAGCTTAATATCATTGCTATCTCTTGCAATTCTTACCAAGTGTGAGCTCACTTACAGGTTGTTAATTATCCGGTACTGTCCAGCCATTGGCACTGTTAGAAGTTACCAGGAACAGGCATTAATTATTCTCATTCAAGAATGGAGATTGCTTGAAGTTCACATAAAAGTAAAATATTTAAAGTCTTTTTTTTGCCCAAGTGCAAATGTAACCCACAGAGCAATCACTGAGCACACTGAAAAGAAGCAGGAATGTTAACCATGGGTAGGCAGTGTGGTGGTGGTGATGGCACCAGTGCAGCACTGTGGGTACCAGTGGCATCCCAGACCCAGCTGTGCACACCCAGCACACAGGCAGCCCAACATGAGGCAGTGCTGCCCAGGCAAGAATTGCTCTAAGGCTGGTTCTTAATTTCTAGAAGGCATGTGGTTGACAGCAGGAAGAAGCTGACACAGAGGGAAGAGAAGTTTTCTGTGTAGCAGGAAAACTAGTGGTCTCTTAGGAGAGTTTTGTTCAAGTAGAAATTATTCTATCAATTGTTAAATAACTTACAGGTGAGTCAGGTCACGAAGGCCACGAAATGCATTTCTTGAAATGGTTTCAATTTTATTTCCTTCAATAAATCTAGGCCAAAAAAGAAGTATTTTAAAATGCTTCCAGTAACATTATTATTAGCATCACAGTGCTTTAAGCTACGGTTGCTAGATGCAGCATATTTCTGGGCAGCTCCTTCAGTGGGTGGGAAGTCTCAGTGGAGCTGCTCATGTTCCCTTTTCCCCTTTCCTTGGGCAGATTGCAAGGAACAATGCATGTACCTGGCAGCACAAGGGATGGCACGTGACACAAACGTCCATCAGAAGTGGAACAAAGTGAACAAGGCAAAAAAAAATTATTCCTCTCTCGGTAATCCTCTCAGGATGTGTTGTGTGAGGCAAGAGACCTGTGCAGGACAGCCTCCTGAGGCAGACTTTAGAAGCTAAAGTCCTTCCTTCCCCTCTCACAAATCCCCAGAATTTTCAAGGCAGCAGGCAGCACAGCAGTGCCAGGGCTGCTCTGATGGGGAGCTCCTGTGGCTGCAGACACACAGTGCCACCTCCTACCCACACAGCCCTGACTTGAACTGCACACATTTGACGTCTGCACAAATGGCAAGACCACTGCCTTGGTTGAGCTCTGGCTGCCACAGTTCAGCTCTGTCCAGCTGGGACATCCCTGCAGAGTGCTGGCTGCACACAGGTCACAGCCCCGTGCACTGGGGGAATAATGACAGGCACATATCGATTCCAGCAGCACACTGCTCCTCCTGACTGCACGTCAGCATTTAAAGAAAGAGCTGATATTTGAGCATCTTGACCCCTGAGCACTTGAGGACACATCCCCAAATACACCATCATCCCTGCAAAGTAATTGCAGCCAGGTGGCCATCAAGATATTGCATGATACAGCTATACCTGGATGAAGACAACTGTATGCTGACTTTATAAAAGGCTTATGAGATGTGACTCCCTTATTGCTAAGCAGTTCTGTTTGTCCTCCAGAGAAGTTAGAGGAAAAATGCTATGATACAAGGTCTCTTCTAAAGAGAGTGAAGATGGGAATGCAGGAGATGACAAGTGCTCTTGGTTCTGCAGTTTAGGTGTAGGGAAAATCCTTCATGAAGTGACCAGGACCCTGACTGCAGGCAAAGGGTGCAGATGAGAAAGTGTTGTGCCAACGTGGGAGATGTCAGAGGCAGGTCAGCCCTTTCAGGGCTGTGTGGAGCCACAGATTCAATCCACAAGAGCAGAGAGCTACCCTGCCTCCTGACACCCTCACTGGCAGCTGGCATCCCTGCACAGCACCAGCTCAATGTCCATGCAAACAAACAAGGCTACACTGCAACAGGCTGGAACTCAAGAATTTGCCAGATTCTTGAATCACCAAGCCTGGCCTCCAAGAGATGCTACTCTGGGAATTCCAGTCTGCTCACCAGCAAAACTCCCATCTTTATCAGACCTGTCTTACCCAGACTCAATACACAGAGTCAGTTTAAAGGTGCATTGAATGCCATTACAGTGCTGCAAGTGCAGCAGGACACAGCTGGAGACATATTACCTATATATAGGCATCAGCTATGGGTGCTCCCCAGCTGCTCTTCGGCCAGAGGCTTTGGCTTTGTACACACAGACACTTGTCATTGCTGTTTGTCAGTGAGGTTTCCTTCTTCTCTACAAAGTCTGATCCCTGGTAACTAAGAGACATGAGTTATGGAAGCTGTACTGGTTTTACTGGCTGCATGGCCAAAAAAACAAATCACAGAGGAAGGCCACTCACAGCCCGTTCCCAAAAGGTGGAGGGGTGATTTGCTGGGAAGAGGAAAAGCTCTATGGGTTTGTCAGAAAAGGCAACTACAGCATTAACTGAGAGCACTTGTTCTGATGCCTACAGTTTTAGCTTTCATATTTTTCAGATTCTGTACTGCCTTAGTGTGTGACTCTGAACTTCATATAAAGCATTAGCAAGTTTTCTTCACAGTTTAGTTAGACAAACAATCCTTTTCCAGCCTGAGAACCAAGGACACCATTGCAGCTTCAGGCCCAAAAAGTATAAACAATGGCAAATTGAGGAGAGAAATCTGGGAAGATAGGACTTCATAACCTGGAGCTGTAATTGGACAATTAACCCCAATATGTAATGGACCAAAACTAATAAATGTGTGAAAACTCGTGACCAGTCATCTGGGTGTAGCCTTGGCCAGGCTCTTGTACTGTCCAAAGTGTATCCTTTGAAGGCCTTTTAATAAATACATACTTTATTCCATTAACACTGTCTAGCCTCTGTTCCAGGTAGGCTCTTGAGGCATCAGTTCAGCTGCTAAAATAATTTGAAACTGAAAGGCTTTACCAGTCTTCATCCTGCTCCCTGGCTTGCAGCTGGTGGAGAGACATGTATCCTTTGACCATCTGAGGAGAGCAGGGTGTTTCATTCTGACAGGGATCTGCTTGCAGTGACCAGTACAGCTACCACAGTGTTTGCTGTGCTGCTGGGACAAGCCCATCAGCACCTGAAAGCAGGCCACCAATGGTACAACAAAAAATGTTTTTCTTCCTTTTTACAAACTACTGCAAATAATTTTTTCCCTGTAGACACAAGGAAAAGAGAATGCTTAGATAACTTGCTATCTCTGAAAAATCCAGATGTAGCTGAGTTATGGATTTTAGTATATACCATTTGTCATTAGCTGCAAATTTCATTGTTGGCTACTCCAGATGTACCAGACTATTAACCCTGAATATACCCTACCATAATATCTATTTCCCTTCAAGATTTTAGCACGAGTCAGTTGTATGAGCATTGGTCTTCCTGTAGAAAAGGACAAATGTTTTCCACAGCTACATTTCAGCTTGGAAAGGTGGGTGGAATGAGGATTTTTTTTCAGGTCGTATTCATAGTTTCAAACACACCAGCTTATACTGAGTAACACAGACAAATGCTGTCCTTTGAAGTGTGAAGGGAGGACAATCTTGTACCGGGGCTAATACTTTTTTTAAAAGAAAAAAGGGTGAACTAAAAATAAAAATAAATAAGGGCCAGAAAAAGAAAGGAATGTAAATATCAACTAAGTGAATGATACAAACAAAAGGAGAGTTAAATAATTTTAAATAATAATATAAATAGTTACAATAATTTATATTTTATTAAATGTATGCTTATATATTTATGTATTTATAATTAATTAGATACATATAAATTTTTTGGACATTAAACAGGGTATCAGAAAAAAGGTAAAGTAGGAGATAAACAGCTGAGAAAAGAGAAGCAGAATCAGAGTTGTTCTGGGCAGTACACAAGTATTCTGCAATTCCTGCTCAGGCCACCCATAGGTCAGGAGAGGCAGCTCCACCTCCTGCCTGAGGTTCAAGTCCCCTTAACAGGTTTGGCATTGTTCTGGAAAGCCAAGACAAGCTCTTGCTAAGCAATGCCTTTTTGGTGTGCTGTAATTGCACAGAGACACCTTGCATTCACAGCATCTTTTAAAAATGTACTGTAACATCTGAAAAATCATCAGCCACCATAAAGAATATTTGCACAGGAGTGGAACATAAATCCTTCAGCTCCTCTGCTCTTGGGAATCACAGTAAAGACCAAGACTCTGTAGCAGGAGACTTGGCAACTTATCAAAACATTTTTATTTATAAAGGACATAAAATACCAAACTTACAGGTATTCTAGATGGAAGAGACCAGCAAAGGCATCATCTCGTATAACAGTGAAGGAGTTGGAGTTCAGCAAGCTGAAAATGGAGAGCAGGCATTAGGAAAGCACATTAAAACTTGACACACTGGATTATGCCTGTTGTGTTTATTGCCCATGACCAAACTAATCTTACTGACTTGAGCCCATATCACCCCACCAATGCAGCACACATAAAATATGTGGAATGGTCTATGGAAAAAAAAGGCATTACATGATGTAGTTAATGTCCACTACTCCCCAGGAAAAATGTGCCATTGACCTTGGCTAAATGTAACCTGGTCCTCAACTCTGTGGTCCACTGAGCAGAACAAGCCATCATTAGAATGCAGGTGTGCTGAGTGTGGGCCCCATCCACTTCCAGCCCTCCAGCCCCACTGACAACTTTTAAGAGTCCACCTCAGCACCAATCCTAAGCTCCCAAGCACCAGCTCTCACTTATGCAGTCTCAGTGGGCCAGTGCTCACTCATTCCACACTCCCAGGGGAATGCTCCAAGCCTGACTTGCAGATGGGGTACAGCATCCAGTGGGAGCACAGCAGCCAGTTTGTCTGCTGGAAACACAGACACAACCAAACCACCGAGACAGAAAATCCTGCTATCTCTATAGAGCAAAGCCCTGTGTCCACAGGTAATGAGGAAGAGCTGCAGTGCTGCCTCCTCCAGGCACTGCCTTGCCCTACTCCTGTGTGAACTTCAGGGACAAAACATGTTAGAGCTGCACCAGAGAGGCTGTCACCTGAGCCAGCACAAGACAGCCAAGGAGAAGGAGGTTATGTGGGCTTTGCCAGTAGAGTTCATTCCTTGCTGTATTAAAGCACAACAGTGGACAATCTCCAAATGTTGATGCTCAAAGGCAGAGAGGGCAATCTCCTTTCAAGAAAATAGCAAAACTTCTCATTTGGCCTGAAATATTAAGACTACTCAAAAGAAATAATTTTTGGAAAATCTCTGAATTTTCCCCTAAGAATGAATATGTCTGCACTAATTGCTTTATTAGAGCAACTGATTAATCTTCCTTTTGTATGGTTTTAGGCATTTTGCTAGAATTAATTTAGAAGACTAATGAACATGAAATGCAAACTTTCCTTATGATCCCTGGATATTATGCTAATACTAGACAAATGCTCCTTAAATTATCCCAAAGAAATCTGACAAAGATGAAGGCCACCATAAAAAAAAGGAATCCTTGCATTACTATTTTACCATGATTACTGCCACAGAAGACATTGTCCTGAGGTGCGCATATGCTCAATTATGCATGCAGCTCTTTGTTATTGAATCGGGTTTTTTTCTCATGTTTTAAGGAAAAGGTTACAAATTACACTAAACAACAGAATTTGTGAGTGCCCAAGATGGTGGTGGTGGTGACAAACCCCTCTTGCTCTCACACCTGACTAACCATGTGAAGTGACATGAGCAACTTCTGCCTTTCTCAAAGACCCACCTCTGCCCCATCACCTTACACACCCCAATATCTCCAGGAAATCTACTAAGGGAAAGGGACAATCTTCATCTATTCTTTCTCCTTCTTCCTAGCACCACCATCCAGACCAAGCCAGATTTCCCCTAGCTCTAATTTTCCGCCCATGGATTCCTCCCTTCCCTTCCCAGCTGGCACAGGTCACCATTTATTGGTGGGCAAGGTCTGCGTGCCCTCTGCTGGGGGCTCGATGTTGACCCCCAACTCTCACAAAAACTAGGTTTTGGGACCAGTTTCACAGTAAGGGAGATGAAGGCTTCCACCCCTTGCTTTGCCCCCTTCCCCTCAGCATTTTGCATGGAGTGCTGCTCCTCCCTGTAGGAAGACAGGCCTTTGAGTCAAAGGAGGGGAGGTGCCCAAGGAGAGGAGCCTTGCCATCAGCTACCAGACACCTTTAGAGACTACCTCTTGCTAAGACCAGTTTTAACATCTAGTTCTATGGCAAGCACTCAGCCTGCCTCTCTGGCAGGCTTTGGATTCTTTTGCTGACTTTTTCTTTGCAGTGTATCTTTGCCTGGGGGGGTCAGTCAGTCCTTATGGGGGGGGGGGGGTGAAGGGCCTGCTTGGTGTCAGGAGCTCCAGACAGGCTGCACTAGGCTAGACAGGATTCAGGCTGCTGCTCAGTTTTGCTGCAGATTACCAGAGAAGCGAGCATCCAGGCTCCCCAGGGGGTGCACCGCAGTCACTGCACCTTCCCTGCTGCCTCTCGGGACAGCCAAATTAAGCAAGTTTGGATAAGCTCCTGGAGCAGGAGGCACTCACCTAACTGCAGCATGGGCACGACTGAGCAGCTTGCCTGGGATCAGGAAGAAGGGATGGCTGCAAAGTGCTGGGAGCTAGACCATTGTCTCCTGGGACAGAGGACTGCTGGGGACAGAAGGCATCTCAGGGGCCACCCTCCAAATTGCATGCTGAAGCACGGAGTCACGCTGCAGACAGCACCAGCACTTCACACACAGAGGATTCCCTCTGAAGTGTGTCCTGGAAGCCTCTGCTCACCCCTTTGTGCCCACAAAGCCAGTGCCAGACCCTTGGGCACAAAGTGAGGAGTGAGAACCACCACCACATAACTCTGGGGGACAAAACTCAAACTTACTAAAGCAGAAGTTTAAAAAACGGAGGAACTTAAGGCATTATAAAACATTTTTTCCTTCTTTAGTAACTAAATACACATTTTATAAAGTGGTCTCTGAGCAGAAAATGCATCCCTGAGCAGAAATGTTATGAAACAGCAGCTACATTGGGGGACTGTGCAAGCCGTCTTCTCCCGTTTTCTCCCCTTCTACAAGGGAAAGGGAACTCTATTTAGGAGAAACGGAGAGGCTCTATACTTATAGGGACTCTATTTAGGAGGAAGGGGTGAAGTGCTCCTTGGCCGTGCTCCTTCCCAGTGCCATACTTACAGCAGCTGCAGGGAGGGCAGGTGGGAAAACATCCTGTCCTTGACTTCGGAGAAGGTCCCGTTGACCAGGCTCCTGGAAAGAGAGATGCCCCCCGTGAGGCGGGACCGCCCCGCATCCTTTCGCCCCCCTCCTGGCGGTGCCGCCCCGCGGTGCCCGCACTCACAGGGAGCCCAGGCCGGCGGGCAGGCTGCGCGGAGCCCCCGCCGCCCCCACGCACAGCGCCGACTCCCGCCAGCAGCTGCAGGGCGGCCCGCAGCGCGNNGGAGGGGGGGTCCCGGCGGGCGGGGCGAGCCCAGGCGGGGGCACCGCGCCCTTCGCGTCCCCGCGGGACAAAAGACAAAAGCCAAAAGCCCGCGGGAGGCGGAGGGCGTGGGTGGCCCCCGCTGGTAGCTCCAGAGTGATGCTACCACCGAAAATCGGGGGAGCGTTGAGGCGCTGGAGCGTGTCCAGAGAAGGGCAACGAAGCTGGTGAAGGGTTTGGAGCACAAGTCCTGTGAGGAGAGGCTGAGGGAGCTGGGGGTGTTTAGCCTGGAGAAAAGGAGGCTCGAGGGGGGGATTTATTGCTCTTTACAACTAACTGAAAGGAGATTATAGTGGGATGGATGTAGTCTCTTCCCACAGATAATAAGCGATAGGACAAGAGCAAACGGCCTCAAGTTGCACCAGAGAAGGTTTAGATTGGATATCAGGCAAAGTTTCTTCACTGAAAGGGTTTTCAGGCATTGTAAGAGGCTGTCTGGGGAAGTGGTGGAACCACCGTCCCTGGATGTGTTCAAAAAGTCACGTAGTCATGGAATAGTCTGGGTTGGAAGAGGTCTTAAACATCTTCTAGTGCCAACCCCCCTACCATGGCAGCTTCCACTAGACTAGGTTTGTCAGAGGACTACCCATCTACCTTAGACACTTCCAGGGATGGGGCAGCCATAAATTCTCTGGGCAACCGAATGTGTAGGTGTGGTGTTTAAGGACATGGTTTAGTGGTGGACCTGGCAGTACTGGCTTAGTGATTGCATTTGATGATCTTAGAAATCTTGTCTAACCATAATGATTCTATGGTTCTAAGACGAACTTGAAGGTTGTCTAGACCGTGAAAGAAGCAAATTAATGATGACACCACGCAATTTTAGTTGCTTTCCAGTAGTATGTGTGTGTTAAGTAAGCATTAATTGAATCATGTTGTATCTGAATGCTTGAAAGATTTCAGAACTGCATGTAAAACCATATTTGTGCCATCCGGATTTGAATGGGACACGCAGAGTACATCAATAAAAGAATTACTCTAAGTAACTTTGTGTTACAAGTTACTTGTCTTGTAACATCAAATAATTACTTTTTGTAACTCTTGTAGCGTTCACCATCCTTTGTGTCCAAGCCTCTCTTCTTGGTTTTCATGGGCCAGTTGCAAAATTCCCGTGTCCATTTTCACTCTTCAGCTGGTGCCTGCTGCCCCATTGCCCACACCGTCCAGCAGAGCCTCCTGGCTGAAGACAGCAGTGAGACTCCTGTTCTTCGTGCTGAGCAGCCCCAGGTCTCCATCTCCACCCATACACAACCCCTGCAGCAGGCAAAAATTCAGAAAGCATGAACAACACCTGAGCTAGTGGTTTAATTAATTTGTCATCTGATTAGGCAGAAACAAGACAGAGAAATTGTTTGAGGTCAGTGTTAGTCCCAGTTTTCTTTGCCTCGTTTAATCTTTTCAGTGATTTTAATGATTTGTGCAATACATCTCTTTGCAAGAGCTGTTGCACACCGCATCTGCATCTTAATTCTACAGCCACAATAATCTAAGGATGTTTATTTCATTGGCAAGCAGACAGAAATTGTTGTGAACCGTTAAAGCTCCTGTCATTCTGGATTTCCTGTCATTATCTTTCAGCTGGGTCACTGGTGCTTTATCCTGATGTCATTGAAAGTGCTAGAAAAAAAAAGAATATTAAAAATTATAAGAGCACTGTCAGAAATCAAAAGTTTTTTTATTGTCTCTTACAGTATCCTTCTGGACAAAATATCCTGCATGCAGCTAGAAAAGTCCATCATAGACTGGGTGAGCAGCTGACTGACAGGTTGGGCTTGAAATGCTACAGTAAATGGGGTTACATCAGACTGTCAGCCAGTCACCAGTGGGGTTCCATAGGGCTCCATTTTAGGGCCAGAGCTCTGTAAGGTTTTTACAAATTAACAATTTACAAATTTTCCTGAACACAGGAAATGAATGTACATTAAGTAAGTTTGCCAATGCTAATAAACTAGGAGGAGCTGTCACCAAGCATGTGAAATTTGACAAGAGCAAGTGACAGATTCTTCACCTGGGACAGGTGATCCTGCTTATACATACAAAACAGAGAATGAGAGCCTGGAGAACAGCCTGTGGAAAAAGATCTGAGGATTCTGGTCAGTGAAAAGTTGGATATGAGTCAGCAGTGCCCTGGAAGCCGGGAAGGACAACTGTGTCATGGGGGGCATCAGGGACAGCATCACCAGCCAGGCACGAGAAGGGATTGTCCTGCTCTGCTCTGGGATGGAGTGGTCTGCACCCTGCTCTCACCTCGAGTTCTGGAGGCAGTTTTGGGCACCACAATGTAGGAAATAGTATAAAGCTAAGAGGCTATGTCCAGAGGAGGGCAACCAGGATGGTGAAAGATCTTGAGGGCAAGACTCAATGAGGAGTGGCTGTGGTTGCTGGGTTTGTTTGGCTTGCAGAAGAGAAGGCTGAGAGGTGACCTGAGTGGAGCCTGCAACTTCCTCAAAGTGTCAGCAAAGGGGCAGATGATGAACTCTCTCTGGTGGTCAGTGACAGGACACAAGGAAATGGAATGAAGCTGCATCAAGGGAAGTTCCTAATGCAATCTGCATTAGGAAAAGAGTATTAACTGAGTGGGGGGGGTCAGTCACTTCTCCCTGGGGAAGTTGTCATGCCTCCAAGCCTGACAGAGTTCAAGGAACATGGATCTGGATGCCACTCAGTTTTGTTTTATGTAATCCTATGAGAAACAGGGAGTTGGACTTGGTGATCCTTATCGATTCTTTCCAACGTGAGTTATTCTATGATTCTATGAAAAGGACACAAAAATAACTTCCCAAAACAGCAACAAAGTAATGATGTTCCCATGAACCAGACAAGACATTTCTCCATGAAGTATGACTGCTGTGGCTGTCCAGAGATGCCACTTTGGGAAGCTTTTGATACATTCACCCTTTCCAAGTGGCATTCAGCATTCTGTCAAGAAACATGGCTTGGGGGTTCAGTATTGATACAGGGTTTTAAGTGTCTACAAATGGCATATTGGTATGTAAAGCACCTTCTCTAAAAACCACAAAGCTAGGACCCCAATTCCACAACTCAGTTCTTCAACTTTTACACATGCTTAGCTGTTTCCTGCAGACATCTAAAAATCCCAGGACATTTCAAAATGGAAAACCTGCTAGCACTGCCCACAATTAATTTTGCACACAAGATGTCTTCTGATTTAACTGATTAAAATGCAATTTATTTGGTGATCCTCTCTATCTCCCCATGGAAGAGGAAAAAGGATTTTCTCCTGCTGTCCTCCTCTGTGGTGGTCTGTGCAGCCTCATCTGCAGCATCTCTGCTGCTCTCAGTGAGGGGCTGCCAGGAACAGACTGCCCTTGCTGATAGACTTGAAAGTGTCAAGGGGAACCTCATGAGCTGGAGGAGGATGAGGAGGAATAAGAGGCAGGTGCAGCAGGGCCAGGGTACTGCAAAGAAGACACCAGTGTGAAGAGTGTGGGCCTTGTCAGAGGCTGAGGAGAGAGCCTGGAGCATCAGCAGGACACAGCAGATGGTCCTGTCCTGCTGAAATTAAAAATGAGTGATTGTTTCAGAAAATTCACATGGCAGAAAACAGGTATTTGAGGGGTTAAAAATATAAATACGCATATAGATAAGCACATATAAATTTCCTTATAAGAATATTTTAAAAATGCTTGGTTTAAAAAGTGATGCTTATTTTATCCATGCAGCGGTATAAAAATGCAGTGGTATAAAAATGAAATCTTCTCTCTTTTTTGAGAAGAAAATAGAAAATTGAATTTGATGTTGAAGTAGAACATCAAAGAATGAGAAATAATACTGAAGAGTGTATTTTGCTGCTTTCCTTCAAATTCCAGCTCATAGACTCAGGTGATTTTTTATGTAGACTTGCAGGAGCATCCATTTAAGTCATGCCACAAATAAATGCAGTCAGCTGCATATGAAAGATTGTGTTATTCAATACCCATAGATAAAATGGCATTTCAGATGGGCAAAGAAGAACTCAGACAGCATGTCAGCAGCATGATATAAAAACCTGAGAGATAGGAGAGGTGCAAGGCTGTGCCATGCCTTTAAAAGAGTGACTGTAACTAAGAGTGCAGGGGAACATGGGGATCCCCTGGGACTCAGCATGTACCCAGTGCAGACCTGTACAGTGGTGCATGGCATCTTCCAGCTGGATATCAAGTGGAAAATACTCTGATTCCCAGGTGAGTATGGCTGAGACATCTCGACATTTTGATGTATAACATTATCACTGTCATTTCTTCTAACACAACAGCTCTTTCTCTTTTCCAGAATTTGGATATTTATCTTGAATTGCAAAGAGAAAATAAATCAGAAGAGCATTTAGGAGCACATAAATATTAAAATAAATATCTTGATGTGAAAGTTGTCAGCTTTGTTTCTTCAGGATCAGGAAGACATCACTCACATGTTTCAATCCCTTTTCCATCAACCCCTTCTTTATTGAGTAAGTATTAACATAGAGGCTTTGACTGTATTTTTCCCTGTAACTTGACAGAAGTGGACAGTTACAGATAGAAGACTGCTGATCAAGTCACCCCATACAAAATGAGAGCATAGAAGGGAAAAAACATGTCAACATTTTGTCTGAGAAAATTTAATTTCTAGGTATTTTGCAAATAAAAATGAGTTTTGTTGGATGACAACACACCACCTCTTCAAAGTAAGAAATTTGAAAAAAATTGTGGATGAGAGTAAAGTATGTCAGTGGAAGTGCTCCCACTATGAGGACCCTTAATTGCTTGTGATCCTGCTGTGGGAGAAGGTATGGGAAAATTAATGCTCTGAGCAATATTCATCTTGCTGAGTGTTTTCTTTTCTTTCTTCACTCATGGTTGATGTGACCTTTTTGGACTCCAACTGCTAGAGGAGATGTACTGCAACATGCAGAGCACGTTATTATTATCTTGAATTTTCTCCAGCTCTCAGACCAAATGTTTAGCCTGCTTGGTCAGGATTAAATGTCCTTTGCTCTTGACTTCTGGAGATTTCTGGTCCAGATTGCACACCTGGTATGTTACTGCAGTTTTCCTTTAAAGAAACACAGAAGCAATTTACTTTGTTGAAATGTAGCACTACAGGATAGGCTTTTATGAAAACTATTTTAAAAATATTCTCAGAAATAAAAAAAATACAGGTTGCCAAATCCTACTTTTGAAGAGCTAGCATGTTCTCTGCACTACCACCCTGCTCCCCAACCCCAGTCTCTTACACCAGCAGTGTTGCAGCCCTGTGTGGTGAAGGTGGTTATTCACATTACACCAGATAAAGAGGACTTGCTCACATGTGCTGCCCTTGTTTTCATGTTTTTTAAAAGGCCCTTAAGCCGAGATTCATGGTGGCTCCAAATCCCCAGATCTGGAAAGGAATCACTGTGGAAAGAGGAACAGGCAGAACAAGTTGGGGTGCCACAGAGATTTTCACACATAGCCTCACCTACAACCCTACCCTGCAATGAGACTTTTTGAGATGAGGTATTAATAATATATTAGCACCAGAGGAATAAAGGGAATAAAAACTTAGTAAACATAACAACCCACACGCCTTCCTTTTTCCTTCACTTATGAACCCCTGAGAGACCAAGGCACTCACAAATTGCTTCTTGAAGAGCAAAATTGCAAAGGTGCATCTCCATGCACCTTCCCTCCCTGCATCCTCATCCACTCAGGATCTGCACTTCCTCACTATGCCAGTTTCAGTGACCTCATGCAATGGTTGCCCTCCTTCCAACTGTGCCCATCCCTGTGCCTGTCAGGTGGGCAAGACATTGGAAGTAGCTCCAGCTGGCACAGCACTCTGGGTGTGCCAAGCCCAGCTGCTGCTGGGTGCTGGTACTGCAAAGGCTGAGCAGAAGGAGGGGCAGCTGATTGCTCCTTGCCTGCCCCTCATCCCTTCTTCCCACCGGCTCCCTGAGTGGGAGCTCAGGATGAGTGTGTCTTCCATCCTTCTCTCCAAGATGGTTTAAACTCAGTGAGTCCAAAGTTATCCAAAATTCCTGGCAAACAGGCACAAATACAAATAGAGGCAGTAAGAGAAGTCTAATTTCTTTAGGACATCAGGCAAAAGATAAACCCCATAGAAAGGATGACAATTCTATGAAAAAAAAGAGATTTTGTTATTTGTGGGATGGCTGCATTTCACTGTTTTGCTATATGAAATTTGATAAAAAAATTTGACCATTTAACTTCCCAGAAAATCAACAAGGGATTTAAATTTTTCTCTTTCCACCTTAAACTAAAGAAGAAAATATTTCTAATTTACACTTGAAAATGAAAGAAAAATGCATCCTTTATATGTGTAAAGACAGAAAGGCTATGACATTGGCTCCAGAAAAAGTGATCCACTTCTGGGTGAATTATGTCCTTTGAACTCAGTGAAACAGAATTACTGTATTTTTTTTCCATGTTTGGACAAAGCTCAGATAATCTGCAGCCCCTCAAAAACATAGGCACATGAAAGTAAATCTTTAGATACCCCATAATTTCAGATAACCCACAGAGACAGGGAGGCCCTGGAAGAAGGAAAGCAGGCTTTTGGGAATCATGGCAAAGGACTATTAAACAGAAGGCTAGACTTTGCCTTGTATATATCTGTTTATGGACAAACTGTACAGTCAGGTAATAAATTCTATCAACTGCCAGTTGATCAACTGCAGTTCCTTGACCATTTCACCCCAATTCCACTTATTGATTTCACATGCACTGAACTACTTCCAACCTTGTCACTCAAACCAGGATTGCTGGGTACAGCACCCTCACAGAACAGACAGTCACTACATTCTGGAAGAGGACAAACCCTCTGCAGCCCCAATTTCCCTGAAAACAACCCCATATTGGCTCCTGCACATTTGAGATGAACCTTAAGATAATGTCCATCAAATGACAGACATTGAGGGTTTTAAATACCACTCTGACTTGATCTGAAACAGCTTTAGTGATGTTAAAAAGTGTTATGATATTTTCTGCATTTCAGGAAAGTCAAATCTCATTTCAGCAGATGAGGACAGGCAGAATAGTCTAAGATCACCCAAAGAGATGATGCAGAACAGCTTGGGTATATTGACAACACAGCATTTGGTGCCATCTTTGCTAGATTTTTCTCTTCTTCCTCCTAATTTCTATGCAGTTTCAGTCTGTTGTGCAGCCTGGGCATGCTGAATGCTGCTGAAATTGTGAAGGGGCAGCGCTGACAGAAGGGTTTGGGGGCCTAGTAAAGCTCTGCCTGTTGCTCTCTCTTCCATGTCTTACTCCATTTCCACCATATTATTTATACTCTGAAATACTTGCAGAGACTTGTGCTCCCTTGTCAGCTCTTTCTCATAAAGCAGCTACCTGAAGGTGAGTTGATCCTGGCTGGATGCTCTCCCACTTGTCTTGCCAGCATGGAGAGCATTGGGATAGAACGTGCCTACTCTTGCTGTTTACACTCATTTCCATGTGAGAGTCCCTCCCTTCATTTTCTCTTATGCCAGTCCCACGAAAATCACATGTGGTGACCTCTGTGCTACAGGGGGAAGTAGTATTTTCACTAATGATATTCTGCTTTTAATGATATTACATTATATTAGAATATTTTATATTTATAAAATATATTTCGATTTTACTACAACATACAACCTAATCCAGTGCACTGAAAAGCCTATCCCAACGTACCAGAGCAAAGAATGCAGGTTTAAAACCCAGGTATTAAGTAAATTCTGTAAAATCATGGTACGTAGACCTTTAACTTGCAATAATCATAACATCATTGCCCACCATGGCAAACTATGTCACTGACTACAGTTTAAGCAAAAATTGCCAAGTGCATCTGTATTACATTTGTCAATCAGTTCAACAAGACTCATTTAAATTGCTTTGAGACACTACAAACACTCCTGTATAACAAGATCTGGAATATTCATGTGTGTGTTTTAGCAATTAAAGAAGTGGCACACTCATGGGAAGTGCTGAGGACCTCAGTGCTTACACTGCCATTCCCTTCCCAAGGCAACACAGAGTCCTTGCTCAAGCTTGAGTGAGAAAAAGATCAGACTGATCTAGATGATATCTTCAGGTGTGTAATTCTGAATGCACCTTTCTATCCCTCCTCTGCCCACAGCTGATTATCTAGCTTGGGGAAAGCTTCCTGATGTTTCCCAAAGTCTTGTGAAAACAGTTCATGTTTTTCACCCAAAATGTTCTTGACAAAATTTGAATCTTTCTTCTTGGTTCTACTAGGAGGTCCCCTTCCCAGAAAAGTGAACCTGTCATCTTGGTTCACCCTGCTGCCAAAACGCATCAGAAGTGCAGAGGGTGGCAGGAGGAGGACACCAGCAAAGGATGAGGACTGAGTCAGGAATCTCAAGAGAACTTGGACCTTGGGTGTCCATGGGTCCTGATGGGCTACATCCAAAGTTCACTCACAAGTCTGCTGCCCTTGTAAGGTCACTCTCTGTCACCTTTGAGAGGTCTCGGGGAGAAGGAGAGGTCCCTAAAATCTGGAGGAGAGCAAATTTTGAACCTGTCTTCAGAAAAGACCAAAAGCATAACCTGGAGAACACTAGCCAGTTAGCTTAACTTTGGTCACTGACAATCATGGAATCCTCCAGGAGCACTTTTCTTCAATGGATGGTATTTACCTGAACATTAGCAAGGCTTTTGACACTGTCTCCTGTGATATCCTCGTATCCAAGTGAGTCTCGATGGGTGGGAAACTAGTGTCTAAAAGCTGCTTGGATAGTTGGGTTCCAAGGGTAGAGTGAATGAACCATCCTGTACCTGGAGGCCAGTAATAAGTGGAGAGCAGCAGGCAGGTATCCTGGGACCTGTCAGGTTTCATATCCTGATCAATGACACCATGAGTGCATTCTCATCAAGTTTACCCCAGATGGCTGCACCATTCAATAAATGGGACAGCAGGTCTGCCATCCAGAGGGACCTGGACACACTGAAGGAATTGGCCAGCAGGAATGTCCTGAAATTCAACATGGATGAATGCCACATCCTGCACTTTGGAAGGAGCAATCCACTGCAGGGACACAACTGGTGCCCAGCTGGTTGGGAAGCAGCTCTGCCAAGGTGCACCTGGGGATGTCGGTGGGTACAAGCTGGGCAAGATCTGGCAGTGTGTGCTGGCAGCAAATGTGGCCAGGGGCTACCAGGGCTGTAATCATCAGAGTGTGGCCAGGAGGTCAAGGGAGTAGCCCCTTTACTCATCAATAATCAGACTATGTCTGCAGTCCTGTGCCCAGTTTTGGTCCTTCCAATAAAAGGGAGAGGATGATGAGCTGGGGTGAGTTCAGCAAGCACCTACAGGCTGGTTGGAGACTGGAGCCCTTCCCTCTGAGGACAGGCTGAGGAAATTGGACTTGTCCAGCCTGGAGAAGAGATGGCTTTGGAGGCACCTAGCAGCAGCCACCCAGCATCTATAGGGAGACCATCAAGGAAGCAGGGCCAGGGCTTTAATCCACAGAGAAACATGGTAGGAGAATGAGAGACAAGAGATGATGAAACAAGAGAGGTTCAGATTGAATGTGTGGAGAAAGATTTTCACCACGAGGACAATCAGACAGTGGGGCAGCTGCTCTGAGAGGCTGTGTAGTCTCCACCCTCAGGGGTTTCAAGAAACAACTGTATCATGCCTTGAGAAACCTGGTCTAACCTCAGAGCTGGCCCTGCTCTGAGCCGAGGCTGGACCAGTGATCTCCAGAGGATCCTTTCAATGTGATTTATCCTGTGATCACAGGAGTCTGTGGTAATGGAGCCTTGTTTATAGACTCCATAAACAAGGATCCTGGTTGTTGGTGGTATCACTGAGAATAAGAGATGCAATTTTGAGGGTTTTTGCTTCCCCTATATTTAAATTGTCATTAAAAATGATGGATTATTTCAGGGTTTTTTTTGCACCACCCAGATATATTCATGTATATGCACATCCATATATATAGAAACAGAGATCGTCTGTGCATTTTCCTCTGTGTATTTATCCACTAAATGCATGTTTTATAATCCTCAGTGTTTTGCAAGGCTACAGGGTAATCTGCTTCATTCAGTAGTTACTCTTGCTCAGGAAATGCACAACAGCCACAAATGCTCCACAGCTTGGTTGCTGGGTAAACTGTATCTCATTTGTATTCAGCACACTGTGTAAAAGTGATAAGAAGCCAAATACTCCTAGGAAACAGCACAAATGAAATACAGCACACAGGAGGCAAAGTATTTATAGAAACAAAATATCAGCATTTTCCACACATTTACACAAAGCAATTTCAGTCTTTTCATAGGAAAAAAAGAACATTTCTGGCACTCATTTACTCATTTCCCTGCAGTCATATATTTTGGCCAAAAAGCACTGACTACATGGAAAACCTTCAGGTCATAGCAAATTAAAGATCAATGACAACCTAAAATAGATGCTGTCATATTTTCACTCCTAACATGTCTTTGCAATATGAGCATTGTTTTAGCAAGTAAATAACCTGATACTTCTGCTTGAATGGGATTTTAGCATTGTGGCTGAACCCTGTCCGCAGATCCCCAGCCTGTTATGAGAGAAGGAATTATATCTATGTTTAACTCCTTGGGACCTCTGAATTGATTCAGTGAAGCCCATTAAGTGCAAGACAGAGGCTGCCCATTGGAAAAGCAGCTGACCACATCTCCCTTTGTGTGCACTTCTCAGCCACAGCTTCTATTTGGGGTGGGGAAGCCTTGCTGTGTCCAGGGGTGATGCCCACTGCAGCCCTTGGCTGCTGCACAATCCCCTCAAGCACTGAGCACAGCACCCCTGCCACTGCCTCTGGCACCCAGCTGACAGAGCAACTTGTCCTCTGTCTTTGAGTGAATAGGTAGGAACAGAGAACTGTTTTGAAAGTGGAGGTAATTGATCCATGGGTCTATCAGTGATGCTTTGAGACTGTCATTGCCATCAGCCTCCTGTCTCTCATACAGTCTTATGAGTACCATTAAGCCTGTGCAGCAGCTCTTATGGACTGGAGCAAAAATACAGTTATTTAGTAATTCCGCAGTAAAGTAATAGAATAGGTAACAATTTTTGCATTAAGCTTAGAGTGTAAACACCTGTGCAATTAATTTCAAGTATTATTTCCATTTGGCTAACATGAGTGAAGGTTGGGGGACACCACCAGCTGTACCTTCACCTAAGATCCTTTGGCTTTAATGATTTCCTATTTCTGGATTTTGGGGGGTAGGGATTTGGAAATTAATGGAAAATATATGATAAAATCCCATCTGAAGTGTGAATTTATGTTTTATTGATGTATTATTGTTGGAGTTTTCATTAGGAGCATTGCGAAACAGGAAAAACAAGAGAAAATGCTGAAACTGTCTAGTACAAAGCAAAGATATAAAACAGTGGGGGAAAGTGTCTGAACTTGGAAACAGCAGAAAGACCTAAAAATGATTTTTTGTTGCCATAGTGTACAACTGAGTCAAAAATATTTTAGGCAGAAATTGTCTTATCTATTAGCAGAAAAGACACTAAATTTAATAGTACTAAGCAATCATTTGCACATCTCTATTTTAGCCTTTGTTGTCTTCAATCTTTACCGACATTAAATAAGCAACTAAACACCTAGTGGTCAGCACAGGCCTGTGATTTATAAAGAGAAAAACAAGGCTTGGACAGCACTGGAGGCTGTGCAGCAGGAGCCACAAAATGCTGTTGGGGTCTCATAGCTCAACAAAGTATTTTCTTGAATCTATTTTTTCTATACCCACGCACACAACATCTGCAGGTAAAACAAAGACATTTACAAAATGTATCCCTGCAGAACAAATTTCTTTCTCTATACCAGCCTGCAAAGCTTCAAATCTGTTCCTACCTGGCAGAGGAATGACAATGTGTACCAGTTCTAGACAAGCCTGAAAAAAATGGAATAAAATGGGGGGGAAAGGATGCAGTTGCAGACTGTATAAAAACCTGATTCTTAAGCAGCTGCAAAGCAGGAAATCTAAAACTTTTCTGGCCAAAAATGTGGAGGCTTTGAAAGTTATTCTGTTTAGGAGAAATTGATTCCATGTTATTTTTAACAAAATTTCTGAGCCCTGTTCCATTGGGCACTGGAGGGATTAAGAAAACAAAGGCAGTTTCTGTGCTTCTAGCAAGCCTCTTCCAGGCAGCCTGCTCCCAAAACTGCCTTTCTGGTCTTTTTCTTGGGATCATACTTATTTTGGGTAGGTCTGGCTTTCTGCTCTGTTCTATGTTTTACTCTTCCCTTACATCTAAAGTCAAGGATCAGAAGAGCTCCTCCTCACAGATTATTCAGTTTCTTCAGTGAATTTACATATGTCATACATTGTATCTGGTGCTGATACTAAGTGAAAGATGTTTGCTTCCAATTTCTGTAAAACAGCTAGGTTGGTATGAAACCTATTAGAGATATAGATGAATATTCATGCTCAGGACATTTGTTTCACCCTTCTAGATACTTACTGACATCTTTAAAATTAATGTGTAGGCTCATTATGTTTTGGATCATGTGGCTAAACTGATCTGGTTTCTCCAGAGCTGTAACAAGGATGTCAATGTTTCCCAGCGTATACCCAAACAATATCTCTTTTCCTCATATCAGATTTCTATTTCCCTTGCTAGGATCATTTTGTTTTTCAGTACTCATAAATCATACTCATGCAACAAAACAATTCCTTTTATTGTGGAGTCTCCTAGAGGGTCAGCAAGATCTTATCTAGAGCAATGCACATATGTAGAAGCTGCAGATTAGGAGTTGTACTTTTCAGTTAAACTGGGGAAGTAAGGTAATACCTCTCTGTTCAGGGTGTAGGTGCAGAGCACTGAACTTCAGTAACGTATCCGATCGACCTTGGAGGGCACAAGACACTTCCCACTGGCAGGAGGATGGATTATAACAACAACTAACTCAGGGTAGGCTGGATGGAAAAAAAAGAAAACCTGACTTAGGGATGCGAGATTGATGATAGAAGCATCCCTTCTTTTGCTTTGTCTGAAGTCAAACAGGCTGCATAGCTTGGGAATTTGGGCATCACCTACAGAACATGGTTTTCAATACTGAGGCAGTCACCTGTCAAATAACTTCATTGTGGCCCAGCTCTGGCGGGTCCAAAGGTCAAAATGTGCCTATGTCCAAAACTGCCAAAAACTTAGAGTTCCAGATCAGGCATGCTTAAATCCAAAGATGATGCAGAAACGGGGTGTTTATTGGCCTCTGCCCTCATGAAAGCCTCACTCTATTTTCTCAAAGCACCTTAACATAACAAGGGATCAAGACCTTCACAAAATGCAGTTCCAGACACTATTTTTAAAATACCATGATAACCACCATGTTCCTCCCTCACACAACGCTTCTGATCTTCATTCAGTGAGGAAATGACAAATCTATTCTCGGTATTGCCCCAAAAGATTCTCTAAGCCTTGAGGAAAGAGTCTTACCCTGAGGCTTAGAGTCTCCTCCTCCCTGGAGGAGGAGAGATGTACTTCATCCTTCCAGGTGTGACAAGCAGAAAAAAAAAAAATCCCCTCAACATTCATTAAGCTGAGCAGAAAGAAAAAATAGCTTGACAACCTTTAGCCTCATAACTTGGGAGGTAAAGAGCAGTGCCCCAAGGATGCTGCTGCCCTCCAAGTGTGTGGCACAGGTTCCCCAGCTGAGGCTCAGCAGGGGCCTTCCATGGTTGCCTGCACCTCCAAGTGAAGCACTCCAGCCCTTTGGACATGTTAGAGAGCTCAGAGTATCTATACCTTTAAGGTCCCAAGGAATTCTGGCAGCTACCTAGTATATACTCTGGGACTACTGATGGCATTCACAAGGGTCAGAGAGCACAGAATTGCATGAAAGACTTGGGGGTGATGGTTGATGAAAATCTTAACATGAACCAGCAAGGTGCACTTGCAGGCCAGAAATCCAAGAGAATCCTGGGCTGTATCAAGAGGAGAGTGGCAGCAGGTCAAAGGAGGTGATTCTCCCTCTCCATTCTGCCCTTGTGAGACCCCACCTGAAGTACAGTTCTGGTGTTGCCAACATAAGGAGAACATGAAACTGCTAGAGCAAGTCCAGAGGAGGACCATGGAGTTGGTAAGAAGACTGGAGCACCTCCCATGTGATGACAGGCTATGAAGGTTTGGGCTGTTCAGCTTGGAGAAGGCTGTGTGGAGACCTCATAACAACTTTCCAGTATCTGAACAGACCTGCAGGGAAGCCAGAGAGGAACTTTTCATCAGGAACTGTACTGATAGGACAAGGAGTAATGGACACAAATTGAAAGAGGGGAAACTTAAGTTAGATACTAGGAAGATATTCTTTACTGTGAGGGTGGTGAGACACTGGAACAGGTTGCCTGGGGGGATTGTGAATGCCCCAACCCTGTCAGTGTCCAAGGCCAGATTGGATAAGACCTTGAGCAACTTGGTCTAGTGGGAGATATCCCTGGTCCTTGCAGAGGGGGCTGTGGACTAGAGAGAACCTTTAAGCCCCATGCTAACCCCTTAACGTTCTATGATTCTAAAATTCTATGAGCTGAAGTACTCATGTGGGTTTTTTTTTTTTTAATTTTTAATTTTTAAATTTTGTTTTATTTTATTTTCCCTGGCAATTAGGAATCAAGCCTCTGGGGATGCAGTCTCTTACCAAAAGAGTTCTGGCCTAGTTATACCCTCTAAGAGGAATCAAGAGGGAGCCAAGGGACATGGACAGACCATACTGTACTGCAGGGATGCTGGAATTGGCAGCTTTCCTCCTCTTACAAGGTATGCCCTGCTCCAGACCCAGCCTGTCAGCAGTACCCCAGCGAGCATTTGATTGGAGTTAAGTCTATTGCTTTTTATAGGCAGCACTGGAAAAAAAATCTTACCAAAACCGTTACAAATGCAAGCATGCACCCTGAGTATCACAGCTATGAGAGGAGTTGTGTTGGTGTCCAGTGTGGAGGCTTAGCTCATGTGGTCCCACTGGCCCAGCTGTCACTGGCACTTCCTGGCTCCTGCACAGAGCTCAGGACAACATGGAGTGCAATGCTGACAGCTGGATAGTAACGAGCCTGGCTCTCCCCATCAGTGCAAATCTAATATCATGGCTTCCATCAGGAGAATCATCACTACGATAACTGCAAGCTGGAGTTACAGGATATTGCCCTGAACCAGCCACTGAAAGCAGAATATACCTATCAGTTTGAATACTAAATCAACGAACAAAAAGAATATCCTTGCTTAAGATAAAAGACTGGTATCACCAGAGCTGCTCTACACTCTTTGACAGATTTTGCTTTATATTTATGACCTTTTCCTTTCTTTAAATTTTTGCTTCTGCATTCAAAAGCAGAATTTTATACAAGTTCTAGTAAAGATGATTTTGAGTGAAAATGATTCATTTGTTTTGGAGCACTGCTAAGACCCATTTTCAGAAAGAATGGAAAAATACAGTCATGATAAAAGAAATTTGAATGAAGACAAAGGTAAGCTCTTCGGGAGTGCGGCCAAAGCTCTGGGCGTGGGAATCACGTTCCCAGAAGTTCCTGCTTGACAGCTGGCTGCAAAAGACTGGAGCATGGGGAAAAACCAAAGACTAGTGTGCAAGAGCAACTAAAGGTCAGAGCAGCAAAGGAGGAGTATGAAAATATGAGATCAATCTGTTGGGAATTGTGTATTTATCAACAAAAGGCTTTGAGAAAGATGTGTCAGGAAGATGAGGCATGCAGGAGAATTTGCTTGAGAGACAAACAGGAAGAATCTTGCATTGAATTTGGAAAGAGTAGCACCACCTATTGGTGACCATTTGGGGTGGCAAAATGCTGGCATATTCCCAACTACACTTATGCAGATAAAGGAGAAAAGCTGCTGCTACTGTAATGTCTGTTTTTATAATGGACACCTGAAATATTTATAAAGATGAGTGTCTTAGTTGCACTTCTTGTAGCATAGTTGATATAAATTCTCAGTAATGCCCTAAGTACTCAAAAAATACATAGGTTTGAGCTTAACAAGACATGATTTGGGCAACATTACATCTGACCTTATTTCAATTAAAATAAGAGAAAATCCACAGAAAAAGCTTTCCCCTGCATCTCACACTTACCAGTATTTAAAAATACAAGCAAAACTCTCCATATGCACTTACAAGCAGCAGAGTAGAAAAGACTACAGGATAAATATCTGTAATAAAGAACTTGGTGCCTTCTCTTCAAAGCATTTAATCAATCAAAATGTATTTTGCTCTGCATATTTGCCTATTATATTTGCTGACTTGTGTGAGTAAAGCTTATAAATATTGACAGTCTTGTGCTTTTTGGGAAAGAAGGTTTCAAATAAGGAGCCATCCATCATAGCATCAGTGCTCTTAGGAGCTATTGAGAAATAAACTAGGACTTCTTGGGTTGTTCTAAGGGCCCTCAGATATCACTTTTCATTGCAATAGGAGTGGTTATTGGATGGTTACCCTCAGTAAAGGGGTTTCTATCTCAGCACATATAACTTGGACATTGTGCAAATAATTTGTCTATTCCCTGTGCCCATCTCCCTTTATTTGCCTTTTTTTTTTTTTGGGGTTTGTTTGAGTTTGTTGTTTGGGTGGTTTTTTTCCTTTGATTGCTAGCCTGTTAGAAACCTCCACTCACAGGAAGCAGACTTGTGTGCAGTTCAGACAGGTTAAACACTAGTGGGAAAAGCTTATGTGGACTTGATTTAGGTCCATCAGGAGCTGCAGTTGATGCCCAGGCTGATGCCAAGTACCAGCAAGAGCCTCAGCTTCCTCTGAAGTTAATTTGCTGTTTGCCAGCAGCTGGCAGGATCAGGCTGTGCTCCTGCAAGCTCTATTAACATATAATTGGATATGTTCAATGGTTTTCCCAAAGAGCATTGTTTTATCTCTTGCTTTGGTTATCTTTCATGCATTTAACAGCTGGTTAAATGACAGATACAGGCAAGAGGGAGCAATTCTGCTGGGGCCTGCCTGTGCTCAGCCCAGCTGCACAGTGACCTGCTGGTGCTCCCGCCCTCGCACCGACACGAGCTGGCCTGAGACACAGAGGCCACAGCTCCTGTCTCTGCCTGTCTCCTGTCTCTCTGCATCTGCATACTGCTTAGGAGGAAAAGCAGCCTCATTTCTTTCTGTTTGACATTTCTGAACCCAGTGGTTAATTTTATCAACTATTATATGATATAACTACAATATGGTTATACATAAGTGAAAATATAATATAAACTAACATAACTAAATTATTATCTGGATTTTGGAAAAACACTTGGAAAGGTTTATTTATTTATATACTGAAAGTGTTCTTGGAAAATGTGAAATCTCAAGGGAAATTTTGTGTAGGTATGGATGAATTACGACTCAGATGACCAGGACTTAATGGCACCTGTATTTTAATGTTTCAAACTACTCTCTCAGTAGGATTTAAAAAAAAAAAAAGTCTTAGAAATGACCGGTTTGGATAATGTTTGCCTTTCTTGAGACTTTGCAGTAAAATTGAAAGCAGACCTCAGCAACAACCTAAGTTTGGACAAAAATTATAAACTCTTTGGAAAACAATCCAAATCTCTGTGCATAAATGCAGCATATGATGCTTCTGTTCTGCACTCGGTGTGTTATAAATAATATAAGATCTATCCTGAGATAGAACCAGAAAGAGAATGAATGTTTCAAACTAACTGATAGCACTGAAATTTTTCCTGACAAAATCTTATTTTAGACACCTTGTTTTCTGGAAAGCTACAAGTAATGGCTTAAAAAACAATAACATTTTATAATGTGGATAAGCTATTTCCTTAATTTTCAGCAACTTGTATTAAATTTTCCTAAAACCATAGACTTCGAAGGTAGGACTGGTAGCATGTGAGAGGCTATGTAACTATAATTGCTGAGATATTATTTTTAATTATTTGAAGTATCTGTTGATAGTCCTGAAAACTGGCATTTTCTGTCAGTGCATATTCAATAAACTGAGAGCAGCAGAAATGGCGATGGCTCAGTGTCTCTTCACTGCTCCTCTGTCCCTCTGTAAGGAAATCAGAAATCTTTCCTAAGCTCCTTTTACCTTAGGCAATTCGAAATTACTGAAGGAGCTACCTAGTCAAGCCCAGTAGCCTACAACTTGGGAGCTGCTGATTTTACTCCCATATATTGCCATAATATGGTATTTAGTCTTGTGGATCCTATACCAAACATTATTCAGGCAAAAATGGATTTATCCTTATTTAAGTAGAAAACAGTTAAAAATGGAAGATTTGAAGCAATCTGCATGTGAAAGAGAGAGGGGCAAGGACAGGGATAGTATGTGTCCTGAGCTACCCATTTTGTACCTCATGCTTTGACCTGCTGCTTTGGGCTTCTGAGACAGAGCCAAAGGGCATAACTGCCACAGCTACATGAAAGGCAATTGGCCTTCTGAGGGGATCCTGCTGTCTTGTCCTTGTTACCTATAAAATGGGAAAGATTCTTGCTCAGCTCCATTTCACAGACTGATGGAAAAATCCATGTTTTGCATTTCAGGCTTTGTAGACCTCAGGCAAAAATAAAAGATACATGCAAGTGTTGTACAACCAAAAAAATAAAATAAAGAATGAAACTGAATTTTTAAATGAAAATATTTATGGGGTTTTTGTACATGCAAAAGCTTCTCTGAGATCAGCTCTCCCTTTTTTATACCACTGTGAATTTCTGTTGGTCTTTTAGGAAGGCCTTGAACCAAGTCCCTCATGACATATGTGCTCTTAGTCTGGACCAGTGACATGATCAGTCTTCTGAGTCAGTGTCATCCCTATGCTTTCATGACAGTGCTTGCACTGTTATGTTTTACTGAGACTCACAGATTCCTAAATACAAATGCCTGTTATGTCCAGTAAGGCAGAAAAACAGGAGCAACTAAAATCCCTGTACAGCCCTGCCACACAGGACACACCACCAGGATATACTTGAGCATGGGGCCATGTAGCAACACCCGAAGCACAGGATTTCTGCCAAGGAAATCTGTTTCTCTCCAGCCAGCATAGGGGTGAGGAAGAGAGAAAGGAGCTACAGCACTGCCCTGTACATGAAAATAATACCAGCACTGCAGTGTAGGAACAACAAAACTGGGGCAAACAGTGGGGAGGGGAAAGTTGAAGGTACCTTACAATTTAATAAACTCATGTCTGATCTATAAAGGAGCAAAAGCAAAAACCTTGCAGGCTTGCCTACACAAAGGCCTGGGAAAAAGCCTAAAGTACAGCTAATCCCTTCACAAGCCCTTACACCTCTTCTACTCCTCACTGAGTTTAAGATCCATTTAAACCTTATCCAAACAATTCCAATCAGCTTTTTATGGACATCAGCTGCAGCCATGGCACTGACAGCCACGGTCACATTAGCCCTGGAGGCAGCACCACCTGCATCTCCTCCTCTGACACACCCCATCTTGACTGAAGGTGGAACTCAGCAGAAAGTGGGATGGAGTTCCAGAAATTCAAAGCAGCAGCATGCAGAAAACCAAATCTGTAAGGTAAAAAGCAGAAGAACACACAGCCACTGTAAGAAAAAAGGCAGGGGGAGACAGCAACCTGGTAAACTGAAGAAGGATGAGGAATCACAGAATTCCAGAATGGGTAAGGTTGGAAGGGATCACAGTGGGTCATTTGGTCCAAACTCTCTGCTCAAGCAGGGCCATCCTAGAGCACATGGCACATCTGGACTGTGTCCAGATGGTTCTTGAGTATCTCCATGGAAGGAGTCTCCACAACCTCTTTGGGCAACCTGTTCCAGCACCTGGTCACTTACATAATTATAAAGTTCTTCCTCATATTGATGAGGTCCTCTCTCAGTCATCTCTTTTTAGGGTTGAACAGGCCCAGCTCCCTCAGCCTGTCCTCGTAACAGAGGTGTTCCCACCCCTTAACCATCCTCTCTTGTACTGAGGAGCCCAGAACTGGACACAGCACTCCAGATGAGCTTCACTAGGGCTGAGGAGAGGGGCAGGGTCACCAGCCTTGATCTGCTGGCACTGCTCTCCCTAATGCACCCCAGGGTACCATTGGCCCTCTTGGCCACAAGGACACTGCTGGCTCATGGACACTTGGTGTTCACCAGGTCCTTCTTGGCAGAGCTGCTTTCCAGCAGTTTGGCCCCAAGCCTGTGCTGGTCCCTGGGGTTACTCTTCCCCAGGTGCAGGATCCTGCATTTGCCTTTGTTGAATTTCAAATGGGTTCCTTTCTGCCCATGTCTCCAACCTGTCCAGATCCTTCTAAAGAGGCTGCACAGCACTCAGGGACATCATCACAAAGCTTCTCCCAGCTTTGTGTCATCCATGAACTTGCTGAAGAGGCATCTGGACCTTCATCCAAGTTATTGATGAATAAGTTAAACAGTACTGGGCCCAGTATTGAACCTTGGGGGACACCACTGGTGACAGGCCTCCAGCTAGAGCCCATACCACTGATTATGACACTCTGGGATCTGCTCTTAAGCCAGTTCTCAATCCATCAGGAAGGAAGAACTGTTAGAAGAGTGAGAAGATTTATCCTTTAAAAAAAACCCTCTGCTCTTCCCAATGTGTTTATTTTGAGAACACATTCACTGTGCATGTGCAGCTCAGAGAAGAGAATAGATCAGCTCTCCGCTGTCACCTCAACTGACAGACAGCTGTTGCTGTGGCAGAGTGACAGCTGAAAAGCCGTGTGATTGATTCCAACACCATCTTACTCAATTGCAGTTAACGAGAGCCTTGTGTTCACTCTGCCTTTATTGAAGTGATTTCTTCTAATTGTCTATTTTACACATTAAAAAATACTGGGAGATACAGGTCAGTGCTCCAGTAAGCTGATGTTCGGGCAATGTTTTCCAGGTACAAATGAAGATTTGCTTATGCTCAACACAAAGGCTGAAGAGAAAAAAATTAATGATCTTATCAGTTAAAGCAGGTGTTGTGGTCACACCACCAAGGTCACTAGCATTAACAAAACACTTTGAAAACAGAGCTGTGGCTTGTTCCCAGCAAGGTGCTGGAGTGTTGTAGAGATAATGTACTCAGCCTCGAGGGGAAAAAATATGATGCGCTAAGACTCACTAACAGCTGTTAATGACAGAGAATTGTGGACAGAAGGATGTTTGACCTACCAGTCCTTTGGAGGAAGATGTAAACAACTGGCTTGATTCCCCACTGCCTTGCTCCTACCATGGCCCTCTATGCTTATGCCAAATAAATGCAGTATATATGCTAAATGCTCTCACAGCAAAAGAGCTGAGTTTTGCCACCACTTGCATGGATGTAAAAAATCTACAAAAACTGCAAGGTAGAGAAAAACTAGGGTGTGCAAATGCAGAGAAAGGGGTTTATGCAAGAACAAAGCAAACAGGGACTCAGAAATTCAGATATATAGCAACTGAATGAAAAGTGGCATCTTTTATCTCTGCTAAGAGGTGCCCCAGGAGTCCTGAGTCACTGTTACTGCCTTCCATGACAAAAATACATTGTTACTGCCTCTTCTTTCTGAGCCCGCAGCAGAACTACCACATCTAGGAGAGAGAAAACACTGCTCCCTTTGGGATCAGCAGACTGGACAACCCAAGCCAGCTGCACTCTTCACTTCTGCCTAGCTGACACCTGCAGGAGGGCCGCTGCAGGCCCTGCCTCACTTGGCACAGCACTGGCATTTCAGGATGCGGAGCACAAGGTGTGCCATCATCTGAGCTCAAACACCCTCAGACCTGCTCCACCCCACTAGCAAATCCACACAGCCTTGCTTGAGGCAGCAGCAGTGTTTTACTCACCGTAACTTTTAATACTGGTAAGGGTGTAGAAGCAATAAAGAAGCATTTATGCTACCCATTGCAGCACAAAAAGAGATAGAAAGCAATTTACTTGTAAATGAGCATACGGATCCAGAAGTCACTGGGTGAAGCCAGCACAAGACACTGTGAAGAGCCCACAAAGACCTCCACTTTCTCAGTGACACAGAGTCACTGAGAAATATCTCCCTTCAAGAGGCCTTGGATTAATGAGGCTGAAATTCCTAAGCATGCCTCCAGAGATGGAAAATGAACTCTGTGGGGCCCAGTGAAAACATGCACTGCTAGGTCAACAAGGGGTACATCGTTTCTTGAAAACTTGAAGCACTATCCTGTAGCAGATTTAGACACATTTAACATTCAGCTGAAATTTTTAGAAACCAAACCAAAGAGAAAACCAGAGCATGACAGTTTGTGCCATCTGCATGGGATATGAGCATGAGTTTTAATGACGCCAGTTAAAGCATTATTAAAAAAAATTATATTCAAATCCATTTACTGATTACAAACCCTTTAACAAAAAAAAGCCAGTGGCATGTGCACTTGCACCTGCTGCCGTTGTGTGCTCCAGCTGACTCCTTGCATAGGAGGTTCTGCATCAGTGGGGATGGCAATTCACTGGTAGGCATCCTTCCTCCCTTCCCATTCTTTTTCTGGTGCACTAGTAAAGCACAGTCTAAAAAAAAAAACACACCCAAAATTACTCAGTGGGATGAAGGCAGAACAGAGAACTGGAAATGCATAGTATATTAGAGAGTAGGCTACCACTGTGATGAAATGAGAGCTACATTTTCACAGTATCCTCTGCTGCTTGCACTGCGCAGGAGGTCAAGACTTTACTATGGATACTCTCATCCTTCAGGAGACTCAACACCTCCTCAGCTGCACAGCAAGCATTTTAGGCTATTTCTATTTTTTGAACTTCCTAGACACTTTCCTCATCTTCCATTTAAAAATGTGTCTTTACTGTATCCCAAGCCTCTCCACCCACTAAGCTATTTGCAATTCCTCTACCAGTATTGAAATAGATGCAGTATAGAATCAGAAGCCAGAAGACAATGAGTAGTAAGCAGACCTGTATTTAATCAGGATAAATAATACGGTATGTTGCAATTTTTTAAAAACACATTTCTATAGAAAATCATAAATATCATATTTTCCCTCAACAGCTACATTTCTAAATTTAACATACTGTAGACCAAACTAAGCTCTTTTCCCTTCTGCAGTTCCTCAGACCCCAGAAAGTTGGAGGTTTAACTCCTCAACAGTAGCTGTTTCTGCAAACTCGTTCTACTTCACATGTGCTCGGCAGCCCAACATCAAAGCAAAGCAGGAATGCTTTCCCCTACTGGGCACTGAATTCTCCTGCAGTCAGAGCTCAGGACTGCACCTGTGAACTACCAGCTGCAGTTCTGCAGCAGTGCATCCTGCCCCAGTGCCTACAGAGGTAGCTCTGAAATAGTTTAGGTAAGGGACATGAATGGCTGCAAACATTCTTTACATGAGTTTCCATAGCAATATGAGCTTTATATACCGCAAGAGCCAAACACTTATAACCAATGTAGAAGCTTTAAAAATGTTGGAGACCTTGCTCCTTTTCCCTGTATTTTGGCCACGTGCTCCTCTGGTACATTTCAATCATAAGAAATTTGCCTCAGAAAGAGTTTTTGGAGAAAACAGATCAGTAGCAATGCTAGTGTTCATCTTGAATTCCTAAGTGGTGTGTTCCTACTTGGGATACCTAACAGTAGAAAAAGTTAACAACAAACACACCTCTGCTGCTGTCATTGCATGTGTACATGACCAATGCTACCCTCCAAACAGCAGTAGGTATAAGATGGTAGCCTAACGTTTGCAGCCCTTTGAGAACAAGTAATAGGAAAGGTAGCACCCAACTGAAACAGCTGTATTATTTCTATTCACATTATGTTAAAAATCAAACTGTTACAATTCTGCTATAACTGACTCAGCCTAGACTGGAATACAGGATCTAAAGGCAAATTAAATTTCACCATCCACATTAAGAAATCAATTCAGCTTCTGAACTGGATCAGCTTTGAGTTTAGTTGAAATGCAGTTTGATGAAAGACTCCTGTTCAGCAGCAGATATAATTATCACACCCATCTTAATTAGATCATGAACTTGACTTTAGGATCCCCAAAGGAGTATTGAAAGCTTGGTCCAGTTAAACCGAACTTGGTCCAGAACACTGAAGCTTATCCATCAAGATAAATATATTATCAGTTCTTTGATACAACAGATGCTTGATGAGTAAGGGAGCAAATGCCTTTTTAACTATGTTTTTTAAAAAGGATTATTAAACTGCACTAAAGTGTATGCTGTTATCTTTGAGGGGAAAAAAAGTATAATATATGAAAAACAATTATTACGGAGCACATGGAACACAATTTTTCAAGCACTAGTTTTAGAATTAAAAACATTTGAACAAAGGTTCTCTGTGGAGTGTCACTTTGTAACCAATTCAAGGCTTTAAATAGCTATTGTTTAAAAAAATTGTCAGCTATAGAAATTGTTTTCCCTTCAGATTCCAAATCCTGTCAGATCAGGGTGATTAAAATGTTGCATTAAAAAAAAAGCAGGGGGGAGGAAAAGGCAATCTAATCTCCCCTTATAAAAGTAAAAGCAACAACTCAGTTTTTAAAGTATCATGAACAAAAAGCTGTAGCCCATCTATCATTCACATATGGATCCATGTAATGATTCTTCAATTAGAATTATTATCTGTACAGCAGCTGAAGACTGAGAACTGCTGATACACTGCAGATGAGAACATTTGCTAGTCTCTGGGCTCCAGCCTTTCTTAAAAAATGATGATCACACAATATAGATTGCTCGGTTTATATGTGTATTAAGCTGCAATGCCAGCATTTACATTTGCAACATTACAATTTTGCTTTCTTAGGCTCAAGAGAATTTGCTGCATCTGGTAGATTTTATTTGCTTTGTATCTTAGGCAATTGTTACGAGCAAAGCACAAATAGGTAATATTATTGCTCCAAGTCCTTTGTTTTGTTGGTTATCTCAGATACTACAAAAAAAAAGTAAACTAAGAGTGGGCCTGTGAGATGGGTCATTCAGTGTCAGTTCACTTGCACTATATTATCCCAGTGCTATTTTTATAAGGCACAGCCATCTGCTTCCTCATTTCTTCCACCTGTATAGATCCAGATAGCCTAAGATGCAATATCAGAGGGAAAGAAAAGCACCTCACACAACAGTTGCAGGCCCTGTAAGGGGGAAAAGTCACTTCAGTGATTCAGACTGCAGCAACCTGAGCAGTCCCTGCCTACTCATGCACCCTAACTACAGGCTGTGACCTAGAAGATGATGGAGAAAGGTAGCTACATAAATAGTAGCTGTGAGACAGCCTTACTAAGTGGGCATCTCGGTGTTTCTACTAAAGATTCTTGCTCTATAAACCCTGAGCATGTTCTGAAGCCCAGGCAGCCTTCCCAGATGTCTCCCTCATAATGCAGAAGCAGGAGGCAGAAAGTTGGCTCTTAGAGATTTTTGAGCCACGTGAACATCTTTAGCGGTATGTGTACATAGAGATTAGAAAAAGGGCTGCAAATTAATTAAGAAGTTTTTCTACTTCACTGCACAATCTCGTAAAGATCTTCATAGAAGGCAAATACTGCTAATGTATTCATTATTTGTTTTACACTGCACAGTTTGATATATGCCCATGCCACTGCCATCTTTCACAGCACTGCTTTTAGTGGGCGAGAGCTGCCATAGCCACAAAATCTCCCTGTAACTGTTATACAAAGGAAATGAAACCTCTGCTCATGGGTATATGCTCCAGTGTTATTTCACTACTTTATTATAGCCATTACTGAATAGAGAATAAGAAATTTATACTCTTACTTGAAAAATACTTTTTATCCTCTATTGAACCTCCTGTTTCAAATACTCTGTAAAGAACCATGTCTCCTCCATTTACTTGGAAGGATATTGCCATTTGAATTACTTAAAATTTCCTTACATTTATGTGACATTATAGAATGGTTCTGTCTGTAAAAAATTATTATTAATTAAAATGGAAGACATTTATGGGGAAAAGCAAACAAAAATCTGGTATAAAAGCTTACCAAAGCAATATAACATTAATACTTAGTTCAAGAGTTTATACATTGTGGTGGGACACATTTCTCAAAATATTTTAGATTTTCTCACTTCAGGTGGCTTCACTAAGATCTGTGAACTAGAATGACACAAATTAAATTTTNGAAATTTTCAGCTTTGACTGCAAATGGGAAACATTTCAAAGATAGAAAAAAACATTAATCAAGGAAGCAGTTCAATCTGTGTTAGAAGTGACTGAAATTACTTTCAGCAGACAATTTATTATGAGACCAAAAAAGGCAGAAATGTCTTCCTCTCAGAGAAGGCAAACTGCTGTTTTCTTTATTCAGAATCAGGATACTACTCATCAAAATTCTTATTTTAGCTGTTATCACACATCTCCCTAAACTGTCGTAGTGATAGTGCTAATATTCATATTCTGTGACTGGTCATCTAAATCAATAATTTATACAAATTCAGACAATATCAAAAACCAGGAAGAAAGGTAGCACTAAGGACTGGTGGTTTTCACTGGCTGCTCCAATATACAGAATACTGAGGCAGTAAGCTGCAGAGATGTGGCTCCAAAGTTTGTGCAAGTCTTACAGACTGGAAAAACTGAGGTACAGCATGCTCTTACTAAAAAAAAAAAAAAAAAAAAAGGAGTTGGGGAGGGATGGGAAGGGAAACAGAGAGAGAGAGAAAGAAAGAAAAGACAAGCTATTTACATCTCCTAACAGCCACAAGGGCTCAGTGGCCAAGTTACCTGACACACGTCTCCTAGGATGTGTTTGTACAGCAAGCAACAACGGTGACTGCAGTCTGGGGAGCTGTAACTGCACGAGCTTGAATCAATCTAACATGTAACTCCAGCAGTAACAGTGTGGAAGCAGCAGTTCAACTCAAGCTGCAGATACAACGGACCTCATTAAGTGACAGCACCGTCATGACGATTAGCACATTATTAACTCCCACATACTAGCATCACCTCTTGCATGAATTCATTTGAATGTGCTGGACAGACAATCTCTCAAAAGCACCACTATTCTGATTACGTGATTTACAGAGGACTCTGAAGGATACATGTTTCAGATCCCATCCAATAAGGTGACTAAAACGTTTCCTGACATTTAGAACTCATTAATTGCAGTTTCCTGAACAACACTACATTACAGACAGACAAAGAAAATGTCTTTGAACATTATGCTTACTTTGAACAGTAAATGACATAGAAGCTATGTACAATGTAGTAACCACATTTAAGAATAACTACACATTTTGCAATCTGCAGCACTGTCACTCCAGTGATATGGAACCTTTGTTTGAGGAAGAGACTCTGAATCTATTGTTTGGTTAATGAATTCAAATCAGCAACTGCACAGATCCAAAGAAGCAACAGTGCCAATGGCAAGAGACACTACAAAAATGGAAGTATATAAATTTCAACAACAGACTAAAAATGCTGAAGTACTTTTAGGTCTTA